>JAVYIG010011101.1:0-63489 GCA_035222895.1 Strongylocentrotus droebachiensis
ATAATCATCTATTTGTCTGTGACATTTTATCTTATCACATATTCTTGTCCATTCCTTTATCGTGCATGATTTTTGTCTTTGAATGATTGTTTCAGATAGGGTAAAGTCTGGCTTTACGTTATATGATTTTTATTTATGAGAATGTCGGAACGTGATCCCATTTAAAAAAATTAAAAACAGCAACGACAACTGCAAAAACAACAAGACCCTTCCCTCCCCAAAAACAACATAAACCAGGGTTATACATGTATACAAAGTCAGTTTCATTGTCATCCAATTATACCCTTACCTTACTTCCGCTCTTTGGAGTTTATAGCCATGACAACGACCGGTACCCTCCGCAACGTTCATTGTTCCTCTTACGTAACTCAGCCGTGTGAACATGCATGGGCCAAAGACAAAGACATAGCTCTTTTCGCACATTCTATATAGGACCCAAATACTTGCCGACATTTCTGTGTCGGTTTTATTTGTATGTACTTTGTCAATACATATACTTACAAACTACAATTGTCAAAATTTTGCAATATAGTCATACATATTGATATTTATATAGCATAAACATGCTCAAAGCGCTTTACATTAGTAAATAAAACAAACTAATTATTTTGCTCTCCAAATACTTACACACTATTTCGTTTTCCCTATAATCTTTTTAGAGAGCGAGGGAGAGAGAGAAAGAGAGAGAAAGACAGACAGATAGACAGAGATATATAATATATATAGAGAGAAAGAGAGAGAAAGCTGGGTGCATCGTTATAGTCTGTACTGTATTTATTTATCATTATGCTATGTTGTCTCTCCTTTCACCCCCCCCCCCCCCCGTTCTGGATTCTTCTTTAGTTTCATTTCATCATGTTTATATCTTTTCGCTAAAGTATAATGTCCGACATATATTGTAACCGTCAATTTAGGCTGATAAACTATTTCATATTAATTTGATGCAACAGAGATTTACATACAAATCTTTTACTTTGTATAAGTTATGTATTTTTTCTCATAAAATTGAGTATCTAAATAAAAAGAGAAGAAGAAGAAAAAGAGGGAGAAGAAGAAGAAGAAGAAGAAGAAGGGGGATTAAGAGTGAGAAGAAGAAAGACAAGATTCTCCGGAGAAAGAAGCCATGAACAATATAAAAGAGAGAGAGAGAGAAAGACAGACAGACAGACAGAGAAAAAGAGTGAGAGAGAGGAGAGAGAGAGAGAAAGTTGGGCACATCGGTATAAATTATAGTCTTTACTGTATTTATTTATTATTATGCTATTTTGTCTCTCCTTTCACCCCCCCCCCATTCTGGATTCTTCTTTAGTTTCATTGTATCATGTATCTTTTCGCTAAAATATAATGTCCGACACAATTATATTATTATAACCGTCATTTTAGGCTGATAAACTATTTCATATTAATTTGATGCAACAGAGATTTACATACAAATCTTTTACTTTGTATAAATTATGTATTTTTCTCATAAAATTGAGTATCTAAATAAAAAGAGAAGAAGAAGAAGAAGAAGAAGAAGAAGAAGAAGAAGGGGGATTAAGAGTGAGAAGAAGAAAGACAAGATTCTCCGGAGAAAGAAGCCATGAACAATATAAACGAGAGAGAGAGAGAAAGACAGACAGACAGACAGAGAAAAAGAGTGAGAGAGAGAGAGAGAGAGAGAAAGTTGGGCACATCGGTATAAATTATAGTCTTTACTGTATTTATTTATTATTATGCTAGTTTGTCTCTCCTTTCATCCCCCCCCCCCATTCTGTATTCTTCTTTAGCTTCATTTTATCATGTCTATATCTTTTCGCTAAAGTATAATGTCCGACATAATTATATTATAACCGTCATTTTAGGCTGATAAACTATTTCATATTAATTTGATGCAACAGAGATTTACATACAAAATCTTTTACTTTTTATAAATTGTGTATTTTTCTCATAAAATTGAGTATCTAAATAAAAAGAGATGAAGAGGAAGAAGAAGAGGGAGAAGAAGAAGAAGAAGAAGAAGAAGGGGGAATAGGAGTGAGAAGAAAAAAGAAAAGATGCGGAGGAGAAAGAAGAAGAACAAAATAAGAGAGAGAAAGACAGAGAGAGAAAGACAGACGGACAGAGAGAGAGAGAGAGAAAGAAAGAGAGAGAGAGAGGGAGAGAGAGAGAGAGAGAGAGAGAAAGTTGGGCGCAACGTGTTATAGTCTGTACTGTATTTATTTATTATTATGCTATTTTGTCTCCCCTTTCACCCCCCCCCCCCCCCCGTTCTGGATTATTCTTTAGTTTCATTTTATCATGTTTGTGTATTTTCGCTTAAGTATAATGTCCGACATTATAACCGTCAATTTAGGCTGATATACTATTTCATATTAATTTGATGCGACATTGAAAGATTTACATACAAATCTTTTATTTTTTATAAATTGTGTATTTTTCTCATAAAATTGAGTATCTAAATAAAAAGAGATGAAGAAGAAGGAGAAGGAGAAGAAGAAGAAGAAGAAGAAGAAGAGGGGATAGGAGTGAGAAGAAAAAAGAAAAGATGCGGAAGAGAAAGAAGAGAAACAAAATAAGAAGGAGGCGAAGAAGAAGAAGAAAAGATAACGAAGAAGAAAACCCTACGAAAGAGCTGAAAGAACTGAGAGGCTAGGAGCACAGCAGAGCAACGTGCCACACAGCTGCATTACTATCCTGGCTAGTGTATTAAAAGCTGTTCCATTGATTCTCAACATTTTAAACACCACTGTACAAATTCAACTAATTTCACTCAAAATCAGTACTTTAGTGATAATTGATGACACCTAAATAGCAGTAAAATATAATATTTTCAACTTGCCGATGTTAAAAAGAATAATTTAAAAAATTAAATTGTAAGTCTACTGCCAAACTTGCCGGTCAACCACATCGGCATTATTGTGTGGATTTGTGTGTGAAGAGTGTATTGACTATTCATGTGTGCAAATGCTGCCTATTAAGACGTAGTACAGCGCTAGAGGTCATTACGGATTAGCATTGACTCTCTACGCTTCGCCTGATCGAGTGGCTGCAGTTCAACGATTTCAACAGATTCGACATTTTGAAGGTAGAGACTGATAGTAGGCCTAAAGGGAGATATCAAGTAGACCCTACCATAAATCAACTTCGCTTACTACTACTACCGGTAGTACTAGACCTATTGCTAGTATTGCTAGTATTGGTGCATGAGTGTCGCCGGTGTCGAGAGCGGCAACGATGGTGAAGAACAGCCAGCGCCACGGGGAGAACGGTACGGTGACCAGACGACCGGCTGCGGAGGTGACAGGGGTGCCAGTGACAGTGCCTGTGAGACAGAACCTGGCTGAAATTGTGAGTAGGCCTAGGCCTAGATCTATAGGCTATAGGTCTACAGCTACAGAACAGATCTTTGATCTTCTTACTGAGTGTAGATTGTAACTTGTAAGTGGAAATTTAAAAGAAGAGGGGCTGCTTATAACATTAACAAATAAGGAGTGCGGTATCGTGGCAACCAGCTGAGCTGAGCTTAAATAAAACTAAAACTAAAAGCCGTCTGCATTAACTAGTACTAGACCCCCTACTGCTTTCAAAGTGGCTTCTATCAGATACCGATGAAAATACCGATTGAATTTCCTTATGTAAACAAAGGTGAAACCGCTGTTTTCCCCCTGTCGCTTTCATACTGCCGGTGAAATTCACTCGCTTTGGCGAGCCCATGCCGGAAGTGAAGAATTATTACGTAATTATTAAGCCCGCGCCCCATCTAGCTGGCATGCAGCATGTTCAACAAAAAGTCAACAAACACAGCTGGTTATGATAAAGCGCGGGTAACTGCGACATTAGACCATTTTAATCTGTGTTTTCATCAGCTATTTAATCAGCTTTTTCTCCTCTGTAGCATTCATAGGTCTACTGGCCGTTTCATCGGATGCGTCCGGATGCATCCGATGAAACTCAGGCCAGTTAGAAAAGGGTATAGTTTGCCCTTTTTTGGCCTGGGGGGGGGGGGGTTAGATTTAGACGAATCTGGGCAAACTCGGCTCAAAGACAACTCGGCCCAGCTGCAAAAAACAGTCAGTTTTTTCCATTTTACCCTAGGCCTAACCCTACCTCTAGGCTCTAACTCTAACTCCCTAATCCTAAACCTAACCATAAACCTAACCCTAACTCTAAACATATTTTCCTGTGTGAACGTCGTTTATACGATGTTCGGACAGATACAAAGTCGCAATTCATACGCCGTTCAAAGCAGGCTACAGAGAGCTTGACATTTTGTGTGTAGGTTATGTGTTAAAACTGGATGGAGCGCGCGCATTTAACAACATGGAATTCGTAACATACAGCTTGTGCTCGATCGTGTACTATTAATTATCCACGCGGCTTGTAAGGTTACTGTCTAATTTAATTTAATTTAATTAAGTTAAATGTGAATTGAAAACGAGAGTAAAAAAGGGTAATACAGGCATACATACATGTACATGTACATTATCTTAATTAAGAAGATGTCAAGGGCAGTCTATAATTGAAGGAATTTAATGATAGGATCATAGGAAAATGAACTAGTATCTTGTCTCCTAAATAATAAAATAGTGCGCACCAATCTGCCTGATAGTATAACACAATGCGCAATGGCCCTACTGCGCATTTTAAGAGCAGTTAATCACGAAACGATCGCACCAAAAAAAATTGTGTGAATGATGTCAAGTTGATTAGTTTAAAGTAGTGCTGTAGTCAAACGTTTAACCGTCCGGTATCCGACCGCCCATGGCGGATTTCGTTTTCAATTGGACGGTTTCGTTTTCCCTTTTTTTTTTTTTTTTTTTTTTTTTTATAATTTTTTTTTTTAATAATTTTTTTTTTTTTTTTTTTTTTTTAAAAGTTTCGATGCCCCTCCACCAATGTCTCCCAGCTCAGTAATCTGTGTGTTGACTCACCACTCTGAAACTAGAACAACACTCCAATTTGTCTGTCATCTTGGTTTGAAAGTAATCTTTGTAATAGATCCCAATATGTAGTTTATAATAATAATTCATCTAACTTTTACACATGGCATACCACAAGGTTCTATCCTAGGTCCTCTACTAATTTTAATTTACATTAATGATCTTACACATTCTTCTAAAAACGACATTGTTACTATTATTTAAACTTAAATGAAACTCCTTCCCGCTTTTTCACACGGACCTGGCTTGCTGCCGACAGAGTCGGTAAAAAAAAAAAAAAAAAAAAATGTTTTTTTTTTTTTTTTTTTTTAAATATATTTTTAAAAAATTGTTTAACCGAAAACCGTCCGGTTTTGACTGGCGGTTAAACGGAATTGGAGATATCCGTGATGTTACAGCACTAGTTTAAAGCTCTTTAAACTAATAAGCTATAAAGAATTTTACTCGTGTGTGAAAAGACTGCATGTACAAGTGAAGACCTAAAGAATAATTTTGACCAAAAGTGTGCAAGTATGTGCTTGTGTACATCATGCTTGTGTGTGTGTTGGGAAAAGGTTAGGGACGCTTGGGAAATTCATTAATTTTGCATTTTAAAAACCAATAATTATAAGTACATATACATGTATATCACATGTTTATCCTTAATTTTGTACCAAATGTAAAATAAAAGCAAAAAATATGAACAAGAAGGAAATGAGGAATATGTACCTACATGTAAATGTGTAAATAAAATATTAAAGTGAGGAAGAGAGAAGTAAAAGATGTAGAGAAAAGAGGTTAAAAGGAGAAAGAGTTAGAGAGAGAGAGAGAGAGAGAGGAGGAGAGGGAGGGAAGGAAAGTGAGGAAAAGAGAAAGAGAGGATAAGAGACCGAGAGATAAAGTGAAGAAAAAGAAAGCAGAAAAGACAGAGATGGAGAAAGAGAGAACTAGAGAGAGGGGAAAGAAAGTGGAAGAAAGAGAGTGAGAGACAAGAGGTAAAGAAGGGGGAAGAGAGAGAAAGGGGGATCTTGCCAAGTGCCAACAATTAAAAATTACATACGAATTGATGTTAAAAAGATAAAAGTATGCATTGCAATACTATGAATGGTATTAATAAAATGAACAAAAAATACAATGTCAAAATTGTATGGTGCTCCTAAAAATCGTAGGTAAGTTAAATAGAAATGTATCTATGAGAATTAAAATGAAAAAATGCTGACGGTAGTTAGTGGAAAAATTAAAGGTACTGGTAATGCAAAGTTTTGGGGAAAATTAAAACTGGATGAATAGTAATTCTTTAAAATGTTGATATATATTTGGATGTATTATGAGCACTAGAAAATGTAGTCTCTAAAACACTTCTGCTTTCGAGAAATTGAATAATCATATATTTACTGGTGCTCCCTGTAAATTTCAAATATTTCAAATAGCACCTACACTGTAAGGCTATTCCATGGTAGCTGCGAGCATTAAAATCTCAGAATATGCAGTTCTGAATTTCTTATGAATAATTTCCAAACGGGAAGTGCAAATTTACTAATTGAAGTCAAGAAACATTGTTTTAAAGCTAAAGTAATATCAGTCTTGAGAGGGAGCTATACAACATAAAGAGTTTATTATTTACAATTTCATAACTTTAGACTCAATTTCAACTGCGACAACGATCACTGAATATTGTAAAATGGCATGCTTCCAATACATGTATATTCCTGACCGCATACCAAAACTTTGTATTACATGTACCTTTAAGAAAGTATAATATCAATAACAGGCTCCAAAGTGCCCATGTGGCAATAATTAGACATTGTTTACTTTTTTTTTTAAATAATTCATGAGGGCCATTTACACTGTCTTCCAAACACGCCAAAAAATGCCAAACCGGAGCCTGACCGCGATGTTACCAAGGCAACTACGCTTTACCAACAAAAATGCCAAGCCCGAAACATTCCAAATCAAAGTGTGATCTTTTGGCTTGTTTGGCTAATATAAACGCTCGCAGTTGTAACATCGTGATGTTAGGTCACGTGACTGTCATCCTTGAAGAAATGATAGAATGATAAGAACAAAGAATAACATAAGAGAAAGTGATATAAGGAAAATATAGAGAAAAACATAAGGAAAGACAGAAAGAGAGAGTGATAGAATGATTTAACCAAAGAATAACATAAGAGAAGGTGATAGAGGAGAGAAATGAAGAATAACATAAGGAAAGACAGAAAGAGAAAAGTAATAGAAGAAAGAAACAAAGAACAACACAAGGAAAGACAGAAAGAGAAAGTGATAGAATACTAGAAACAAAGAATAACATAAGAGAAGGTGATGAAAGGAAGAAACAAAGAATAACATAAGGAAAGGCAGAAAGAGAAAGTGATAGAATGATACAAAATAAAGAATAACATAAGAGAAGGTGATAGAAAGAAGAAATAAAGAATAACATAAGGAAAGACAAAATAAGAAAGTGATAGAATGATAAAAACAAAGAATTACATAAGGTGATATAGAAGGAAGAAACAAAGAATAACATACAGTATGAAAAGACAGAAAGAGAAAATGATAAAGGATGGATAATGGAAAGATAGAAGAGAGGATGAAAGATGAAAAAAACAAAGAATTACATAAGAGAAGGTGATATAGAAGGAAGAAACAAAGAAAAACATGAGGAAGGACAGAAACAGAAAGTGATAGAATGATAAAAACAAAGAATTACATAAGAGAAGGTGATATAGAAGGAAGAAACAAAGAAAAACACGAGGAAGGACAGAAAGAGAAAGTGATAGAATGATAAAAACAAAGATTACCAGTAACATAAGAGAGGGTGATAGAAAGAAGAAATAAAGATAAACATATGGAAAGACAGAAAGAAAAAATGATAAAGAATAGATCATGGAAAGATAGAAGAGAAGATGAAAGATGGAAAAACAAGCAATAACAAAAGGAATGGTAGGAAAAAGATAGAACAAAAGAAACAAAAAGTTCACTGGACTGCTTTCAATCTTTCATAATTTCTTTTCTGTTTCCTTTCTTTCTTTCTTTTTCATGAGTAATCATGAGTGCACTCTACAAGCCGCAGTCGCAAGGAAAAGTAATCTATTATTTGTTTATTTAAGAATATTTCTTATAGATTTGGATGTAACATATTTGGTTGAAAACTCCAAGAGTAGACACTTTAGAAAAAGTCTTCCCATATGTATAAGATTATCAGATATTTTTCCACATGAATTGATCGCTTTTGGTCTGAACTCTCAGATGACGCTGTGTACTGACGAAATTCCCAAATTGTGATCGAGTGTGAGACCCTTAATAGTTAACATCAACCTTAAATATAGGAAAAAAGTTAATCATCTTTAATATGCATTACAGATTGCTTTTACATGTGATATTTCACACCACACATGTTTCATATCGTATAAAATGTCTTAAATGCTAAATACAAATACAGTACTCTTTTAAAAAATAATTCTTGTGGTACTTTCCCATTACAGGTAGAACGAAGCCATCCTAGTTGGAAGTCGAAACTAAGGCTGATGATAGAAGAGATTTGTCATGATCTGGACAGTTTCCAGTGGGCTGACTCCCTTGAAAACATTGCAAGATTGTACAACGAAGCCTTCCACAGCTCCCTAGGTATGTAGAGAGCTGTTTTTTTATATCTTGTTAGCTCACCTGAGCCACACTTTTTACTTTTTCTTTTAAATTCATGTACATATTGTGACTTAACTTGTTTTCAATTCAATTCAAAATGGTTTATTTAAAGGCAGGCTTTACTACTTCAGCTAGAAGGGATTAGACCACCCAGCGAGCCAGCGTGGTCACTGTGACAGATGGCTATCTCATTAACTCAGCTCTCATTTAACAGAAGAAAAAGAGGATCATGGGGGACCAACAGGCACCGATTGGGGAAGTTTCCTATATAGAGGGAGCAAGTAGCTACAAGTAGGACAGTGTGCCTTTAACACATTGATGGTTAACACATAATGTAATATATAACATACATGTAGCATAACATGATATATTGAATTTGAAATATAAATCAGTATAATAAATACGAGAAGTATAGCTTAGTGCAACATATGGAAACACAAATTAGAAAGAAATCAGAATTAAATAGCATAAAGTAACATAGTTCTGCTGAAATCATGTGAAAGAAGGACTGAAGTAAGCAATAAACAGTAAACGGACCAAGTGTATGTGGTGGAAAATATCGAGAGTAAAACTGAAAAGTGAGGATTAAATACAATGTAAATTGTTGAAATTAAGAGTGGGAGAGATTTCAAGAGGAAGAGTAAAGGCTGAGAGGGGGAAAGGTATAGAAAAAAGTAGTAGAAAGCGACAATAGAAAATTCATATAGGAGGATACAGAAAAGAAGAAGAGAACGATGATGGAGAAGGAGAAGAAGAAAAAATGGAAGGAGAATTTTAAAAAAGAGGAAAAAGGAGAGGAAGAAAGAGAAGATAAAAAAAAAAGAATAAAAGAACAAAACAAAGTGGAAATAAACAACCATGCCTAAAGTGGACAAGAGATGGGGGTAAAGAGGGGTGATAAACTATTGTCATGACAGATTGAGTTCAATTCAATATGGTAAAATTGTGATAAAATGGAGTAAAAAAATACTTAAAGCTGATATTCTAATCAAATAAATGTCCCTTAATTTGGTATCTACGGCAAGCATATGTTATTTATAAGTTTTTCAATTACATAGTATATCCAAAAAAAAATCTGGCTACTCGAAATCCTTAATTGTTTTAAAGGCTGAAAAGTCTAATAAATCATAATTCTAAGTACAATTCTTTGCCTTCCCCTAGTACTTCATAGTATTAATATCAATTCCCCTTTTAAAAATTATGACATATACATGCCAACGATGTGCTATTAGTCGATATTTTCACCATGTAATTTTTGTTTTGGTGTTAAAATCGGCCCAGGCACGGAGCGAACAGTAGCTGTCTGCCCATGCACAGTTCATTACCATACAGCGATCTCCCGATGGTTTCTTCTTCCTTTTTCCTATGTATTTCGCCTTCCTTGGCCCTGAAGATCCTTCATCTACCAATTCTGACACCGGTAGTCAGGGGCAAGTGTTTGTTAGTTGTTTTTCTTAGCTGGCAACGTCGCTTTCATTCTCTTGCAATTGCCGATAAACATATAACTAGCGCACGTACTGTACGTTCTATCACAAGCAAGCAGCGCCTAGAGCAGCGGCTTGGTCTTACCTCCCGATTCTGCTCGCTTCACGAACGTTCATGCAAGAACCGCATCACTCGCCAAAATATTATAGAGGAAGCGCGCTTGCATGATCTCGTTCCAGTTTGATATTTTACAACATAAAATGTTTAACTGGTACTGTATCCTTTTTTGAGGCAGTCACACACATCTATGATAAGTACTATCGTAGTTCTAGGCCTATTTGTTTTACAAAACTGCTCCTGTACCTTATCTGATGACAAGATAATGCATCCGCCTATTCATACGTGCAAGATTTAACCTTGTCTCCAAAGCAGTAAACTTGTCTTAAATCTCTACCAAATAGGTGAATATGATGATATAAAAAGAAATGTTGCTTCGTTATTCTTCATTCAAATGAAAACAGAAAATCCATCAAATATACTCCTTAACAACAACAAATCTAAGCTCTGACAAGATAGCATTTACATGTACGTAGGGATATCACTGCCATTCACTCTCACTGAGCCCATGAGTCCCGTTCGTGACGTCACGGATAGAAGCCCGACTCTACGTGCACTTCCGGGTTTCAGACTAGATAGTTTGGTAGAGTTTACTCGCATAAATTCACCATTCTAAACTTGTTTTTGTCAGTTGGACACCATTTAGTGTTATTCTGGGGGTTAAAAGCTTTCTATTGATGTAATTATCTCAATATTTGGGATTGTCTTAGAGTATCAACTTTAAAAAGTCATTAAACAAATACAATGAAAAATTGGTAAGAGTGTATACATAAGCAAAGGCAAGGCAATAAAATAAAAGAATGAAGGAAGAAGGGAAAGAAGAAGAGAAAAGAAGTAGGGGAAGAAGAAAATAAGTCTAGAAATAAAGGAAAGAAGAAATAAAAGGAGAACAAAAAAAGGGAAGGAAAAAAAGAAGAAGAAGAAGCAGGAGAAAGAGAAGGAGAAGGAGAAGAAGAAGGAGAAGAAGAAGAAGAAGAAGGAGGAGGAGGAGGGTGTCAAAGAACAACAATGCAAAAAAAAAAAGGGTGAGAAGAGCGACAAGCACAAACTCTTTCTTCTATCAGAGAGAGATTCGAGGTTCAATTCAGAATTCAATTGGAAGCATTCCTTGGGCAAGGGGATGTAAAGTTGTTTTAAAGGGCTACTTACCATTCCAGGAGGAGGGGCTCAGAAGTAGCACCCCCTCCCCCCGAGAAAAAAGATTTTTTTCAAGGATGTAATTGATTGATATTGTGAACATTATCAAAAGTTTTAAGGATTACTGCATGCATGATATTACCAGTTGAATACAAGAGAATACATGTAACAAGTGAGTTTGCTATTACTGAATACGTTGTACTATTTTACTCTTTTTACAACTAGGTCTCCATTTGAGGTATTCTTTGGACGGAAATCAAACCGTGAAGTTAAACATGCTACATGTTGGTGAGGCTACAGCACCCAATGATATTGACGTTGAGATGGAGGACTATCAGGAGACTGATGGCGTAGAGGTAGGTGATGATATCTAATTTGGTAATTAAGCTTTTGTAGATGATTTAGCTTAATGTTTTGGGGTTGTGTGTCTGTATGTCCTGCCTTCTCGTTATAGCGATATCTCAAGAAGTACTTGGGATATGAACTTCAACCTTGAAGATAGTATATATCATAGGAAGACAGTTCAACGAAGTATCCAATAGACCACAACACTTCTACTTTATTTTTTAGAACATGTCTGGTGTCATCTTGTGTTGAATAAGTAATAAATTGCACTGTTTTCCCTTTTTATAGTTCAAGTGCATGAAATATGGCACTTCAGATACAAAGTGTATTTCAAAGTCATCGATAATATGAAATTTCACAATTGGAGGTTATTAACACTTGTAATTTCAGAATTAGAAGCTAAAATATGTGCAATCATTTTCATAATATTCAACCTATACTTCATAGAATTGCATTCCCACATGTTGTCGAAGATCATCACCTCAAAGCTCAACTTGCCATCAGCGATAGCGCTTTTGCCATTCTCTGATTGGTCTATTAAAGATATGTACTATGTCCTTTTTGCAGCCAACATCAAATTCTGTAGAACTTTGCAGGAATTATGAATATGTCATGTATGTCCTATCTGTGAAATTTAAACGTTAGCAGTGTCCTAATATTCAAATTATGCAAGGAAACCTGTTTAATTGCTAGACTTCACTGTCAGACACTATTGAGTGACTGACTGGCTTTTTTTCTTCTTTGGTAATAACATACATAAAATGAGCTGTTAAGGGTGAGCATTTGTCTACATCAATAACCCACTTCTTGCAATGGCCAAAATTAAACTGATTGAATCTTTGTACAACATAAAACGTACGACTATTTGGTACAAGGGTCTGAAATTCAGACCATTACTTACTGGCTCTATAGCTCTTAAGTCGATTCGACAACTAATAGTCGTTATTTTCCCACTTAAAGACATTTTCAAGCATCCCCCCC
The DNA here is from genome assembly GCA_035222895.1 of Strongylocentrotus droebachiensis. NCBI lineage: Eukaryota > Metazoa > Echinodermata > Echinoidea > Camarodonta > Strongylocentrotidae > Strongylocentrotus > Strongylocentrotus droebachiensis. Next base: position 12,549 of record JAVYIG010011101.1, read on the forward strand.
CCCTTTTTTTTTTAGGGAAGTTCTAAATTAGTGTTATCTTTCAAATGCTGTTGGAATATAACCTTTTCATCTTTTTGGCCTGCAAATGGGACATACACTGTAGTGCCTTTGGAAGGTCCTTGTACATGTACATGTGTACATGTGGTGCGAGTAGTGCTGTACCAGATCGCACGTACCAATGGAATTCAACTAAATAAAGTCCTTTGGTTGCCATATAGAATTCCCTCCATGTATTCCCTGCGTGTCGTAAAAGGCGACTAAAAGGGACTGCATTGGGCAGCAGCGATGCAGTGAGAGTTTAGGCGGATGATCCTATCAGGGACAACGGCGTCTCTCAGAACTGGTGTTCACATGGATATATTCATGGTCACCACACTGCGGTGAGGAAGGCAACGGGAAACCACCTTCACTATTCTTCCCAAGATATACCATGGAAAGTCACAATTCAAAGTCAAAGAGAAACGGCGTGAAGGGAACCTCTAGAAATAGAGGTGCCTCGCTCGGTAGGCCTTCCCATGTGCGACAGGTGGGACCTGATCGTCATTCAGCAACTGTCCGCAACTGTAACATCATGCGCATCGGCACCTGGAATGTACGCACTCTCTACCAGAAAGGGAAATTGGACAACGTCGTGCAAGAAATAAACAGGATGAGAATTAATATTCTAGGCATTAGTGAAACAAGATGGACTGGCAATGGAGAATTCACAGTTGAAAAACATAAGATGATCTATTCAGGAGGGATAAGACATGAAAGAGGTGTAGGGGTGCTTCTGGATCCATTCACAGCTAACATGGTTCTGGGCTTTTGGGCAGTTAGGGACAGAGTTTTGTTGGTCAAATTACAAGGGAAACCTCTCAACATGGCAATAAAAGTGGTTTATGCACCCACAGTGGAAAGCACAGATGAAGATATTGACATTTTTTATGAGCAATTAGAGGCAGCCAAATCACAATGTAAATCAAATGAAATTGTAATTGCCATGGGAGACATGAACGCAAAGGTCGGAAGAGGCAGATATGGTAGAACAGTAGGGCCATATGGTATTGGAGACAGAAATGAAAGGGGTACCAGATGGGTAGAGTGGTGCGAAGCCAAAGGAATGGTCATTGTCAATACATGGTTCAAGGATCATCCAAGAAGGATATATACTTGGAAAAGCCCTGGGGATCGTGCAAGAAATCAGATTGACTTCATCACAATAAATGAACGGTGAGGTGTAAAACAAGCTAAAACATATCCGGGTGCAGACTGTAGGAGTGATCACATTCCTGTTGTGGCAACTCTGCAATGGAAGCTAAAGAAGATGACAAAAGCCAAGTCAATTCAGAAGGTAGATTTCGAACAGCTACAGAATCGTGATGTTCGCCTCCAATATACTGTCAAAGTACAAAACAGATTTGATAGTCTCACCGACCAGGGAGAGGAGGTCACTTGGGAATCAATGAGGGACATTCTTGTAGAAACAGCTGAAGAGACATTACCTAAAAAGGAAAGAAAAGTAAACAGAGATGGATGACGGAGGAGATTCTAGCAAAGATGAGTAAAAGGCAGAAGATCAAGGACAGAGATGGAAGTCAATACAGAGAGTTGGACAGAGAAATTCATGACCACTACACAAAAGCTAAAGAGGAATGGCTGAACAAACAGTGCACCGAGATAGAGAGAAGTTTTAATGCAAACGATCCCAGGGTTTTTAAGAAGGTAAATGAACTTTCTGGAAAGAATCTTCAGAGCTCCAAGTCGGGATGCATCAAGGCAAGGGATGGATCAGTACTGGTTGAAAAGGAAGAGATACCGAACAGATGGACTGAGTACATTGGCGAGCTTTTTGACGATGTAAGAAAAGAACCTCCACACTGTGCAGGATCTATTGAAGGACCTAGGATTCTGCTCTCAGAAGTGAGGTCAGCGATCAGTATGATGAAGAGGAACAAAGCTGCTGGTCCTGATGGAGTAGTAATGGAGATGGTTGAAGCATTGGAGAACTATGGTGTCATGAAACTAACTGAAGTCATCAATTAATAAGATCTATGATGATGGAAGTTTCCAGATGACCTGTGCAAATCGATATTTATTACACTTCCCAAGAAACCTGGAGCAGTGGAATGCGGGCAACATAGAATCATCAGCCTCATGAGCCATATCACAAAGATCATCTTGTGAGTTCTACTTCAAAGAGCAAGGAATCACCTAACTCCAGAAATTAGTAATGTGCAGTTTGGTTTTGTCAGGTATGTCGGAACTAGAAATGCTATTTTTGTTCTGCGGTCTATAGCAGAAAGGGCCGTAGAAATGCAGAAAGACGTCTTCCTGTGTTTCATCGATTATACAAAAGCCTTCAATAAAGTAAGACACGATCAGTTATTTGAAGACTTAACCAAGATTGGACTAGACACAAAGGATATCAAGTTATTGCAAAATCTGTATTGGGAGCAAACAGCATGTGTTAGGGTAGAAACAGAATTAAGTGACTACATCAACATTAAGAGGGGGGTTCGGCAAGGATGTGTCATGTCTCCAGATCTCTTCAATTATTACAGTGAGTGGATACTTAGAAACCTAGAACAGGAAAGAGGATTGAAAGTAGGAGGACATAAAATCACAAACATACAGTATGCGGATGATACTATATTAATCGCAGAATCGGAGAAGGACCTGCAGCGAATTTTGGATGTTGTCATCAGAGAAAGTGACAAGAGAGGATTATTATCATTAAATTACAAGAAAACGGAATGCATGGTAATTTCAAAGAAGGGAAGAATACCATGCTCTCTTAAGATCAACAACATTCAAATAAAGCAAGCCACCTCTGTTAATTACCTAGGGACTACAATTACAGATGATGCAAGAGGCGAGCAAGAAATCAAGAGAAGGATTGCACTTGCAAAATCAACTTTCTCCAAATTAGAAAACATTCTTAAGAATAAGAAGCTGAAGATGAAAACGAGACTCCGCGTACTCAATTGCTACGTGTATCCAGTTCTAATGTATGGATGTGAAGCTTGGACCCTGAAATCAGACCTAAGAAAGCGACTGGAAAGTTGTAAAGTTTGGTTCCTGAGAAGGATGCTAAGAATTTCATGGACAGAAAGAGTTTCTAATGATGAGGTATTTGCCATGGCAGGAACAAGACTAAAGCTTCTGAATAATATAAGAGGTCGACAGCTGAGCTTCTTAGGCAATGTTATACGGAAGAATGGTTTGGAAAATCTTGCACTGACTGGAAGAATTGAGGGGAGGAGGAGTAGGGGTAGAAGGAGGATTCTGTGGATGAGTAGCTTTAATAAGGAGTGGGATTTCTGAATGTGGAATTGAACTCGGGGAGAATGAATTACTTCATAGAATATGGGATAGAGAGTTGTGGCACTCCATGGTCGCCAACGTCTCAGGATATGGCACATAGAAGAAGAAGAAGAAAGTCCTTTTGATATGTTTGAACAAGCAATTTAAGAATGTGTACACTTGAACATAAGATAACACAGTGTGGATGGTTCAAGGGGAAATTGCAAACCTAAAGTCAGGAAAGATCAAAAATATAGACTGTGAATTTGATGAGACTTTTGAAGTACGCTAATAGTGGTACAGTACTAGTAATTGTGTGTACGTGTGCAACTACTTAGCTTAACATTATTACATACAGTGTTCATATGCAGCTATTGACGCATGAGTCAGTCGTTTTGAGTAAATTACTTTTCACATAATTTTAAAGATACAATATACACAAAAATGCCAACATAGTGAGATTTAGAGTGTACCGTATATATTTAGCTTAGACCTTCATCTATCACTGAAAACTTTCTACTTCAATCCAACTACAGTATAATTGATCAAATGATAATTATTGGAGGAAGTCTATCATGTGTATTAAATTAAATTAAGTAAATTAATAAAGTAATAAATGTATGTCTTAATAATAGCAACACAGCTGTCTCATACTGCAATATTGGCTTTATACTGAATCATTAAAATGGCAACACGGCTGCCTCATACTGTAATATAATGTAGGCCTTATAACGTGAAAATGGCAATACGGCTGTCTCATACTGTTATATTGGCATTATAACATGAAAATGGCAACACGGCTGTCTCTTACTTTAATATAAGCCTTATAACATGAAAATGGCAACACGGCTGTCTCTTACTGTTATATAGGCCTTATAACATGAAAATGGCAACACTGCTGTCTCTTACTGTAATATAGGCCTTGTAACATGAAAATGGCAACACGGCTGTCTCATACTGTTATATTGGCCTTATAACATGAAAATGACATTTCAAACGATAAAAACACCAACGTTATCCACTTATGAACAATTCTTATGTTGGTTGTATTTTATTGAGAACCCTTGGTGGAAATTCTCAGATATAGAATCCTTTTACGTCATTGCTTGTTTTTTCTTTTTTTTTTGTGAATGAGAATTATCAAAGCCAGAAATCTGTGAGACTTTAATTTGATTTACATTTGACAATTTTGATATTTTCTAATTTTACTTGTAAAATATTCAATAAAGAAGAATCTGAGGAAATCTAGACAATAAAGTAATACATACATGTAGATAATAATATCTTGAAGTTACTTTCATTTCTTTTATGCCTCAGTGATGAATGAGTAAATATATCCACATGAAATCAGCCAGTAACGTGCATGTAGATTATTAGATATAAAACTAACATGGAATCCCCTCATCCTCCTTTTTGAAAAGGGAAAAAACAAAGAAGGAATTCAATTTTACTTGCGAATAGAAGTTAGCTTTCTATAAAGGCTACTTAATTGATACGTAGTTGTGTTTGCTGACTCTACAAACCTCTAAAGTCTAAATCCACTAAAACTACGTATTTTATTGTGAATAATATGAAGTGAAATATATGTTCAATACATACAAGTATATGTACCCTGACCACCAGAATTAAAATTGCCTTGCAAATGCACCCAGTGCCACAGTACTAATCACTATAGAGTACCGAAACTGTGACATCATAAAAATCAATTTTTAGAATTTCTCAATTTTTTTCTTCATTTTTCCGAAAGAGCATCAAATATAATGTCCAAATTTCGAAAACCAATTGAATATGTAAAGTATTGGCTGAGATATGACCATCTGAATAAAAAGATTGCCTATGGGAACTCAGTGTTATTAATTTGCTCTGGCTCCTAATGGTTAGGAGCCAGAGCATATAACACTGAGTTCCTATGGGGTGTATATTTATTCAGATGGTCATATCTCAGCCAATACTTAACAAACATGTACCGTATTCAATTGGTTTTCAACATTTTGACATTATTTTTCATGCTCTTTGAAGAAAAAATGAAGAAAAAAATTGAGAAATTCTAAAAATAGATTTTGATGATGTGCCAGCCACTAATCCCCCTGTGCGAAGTTTATTTTTAGGGTTGGTTCAAGTGTGTGTAGTCTCATCCGTGTTGATACCAATTTCATTTCCTGAATTTCAGGTTTCCTTCAGTGGAATACTGTATGGTTCATTGAACTTTTGTTTTTATTGTGAATAATATGAAGTGAATTATATGTTAAATATACATGTACCCTGACCACCATAATTAAAATTGCCTTTATTAACCTTTTTTTGAATATTTTTCTTCTCCAGGTTTTCTTTAGTGGAAGCAGCAGTACGAGAGGGACAACCGGTCGGCATATGTTGTACATCAAGGGGCCACGAGTAGTGCCAGAGGAGAGAAGACTCAGGTCTATTTCTGCAGTCGTGATGGTTTGTTCAGGTCTAAAAGGAAAGGCAGTAGGTCTTGGAAATCACAAGGATGTTGCAATATTGATGCCCATTGCACTTTGGGTAACACAGCTTATTTGAAAGATGATGGGACAGTTAGTGTAACAGTGGTTGATTAGCATTATGGTCATGAGAAGAATCTGGCTCATGTTAGATTGTCAGCTATGGAGAGGGTTGATGTAGCCCAGAAGTTAGCACAGGGTGTCAGTTTTTATAGGATTTTGGATGATATTTGTGAGTCTTTGAGCACTACCTTGGAGCGCCAACATCTCATCACCAGACAGGACATCAGGAACATTGCAAGGTCTCTTGGTTTGCAGGGTATTCGAAGGCACAACGATGACGCAACTAGTGTGGATATGTGGGAGAGGGAGATGCGTGATCAGGGTGACAGTAATCCCGTGTTACTGTACAAAGGACAGGGTTCTCCATGTCCGGAAGCGTGGGATGATCTTGGTGAGAATGATTTTGTGTTTAGGAACATGACGCCATCCAGAAGGAAATTTTGCTCTCCTTTGGCAAGCATGTTGTCTGCATGGACTCTACTCATGAAACCAACGCGTATGATTTCTCTTTGGTGAATGTGTTTGTTGTTTATGAATTTGTAGAAGGGTTTCTGGTGGCATGCTTCATTTTTAACAGAGAAGACAGGGCTGTGCTGACAGGCTTTTTGCAGAAAATTTGAGTCATGGTAGGTCAGTTGGAGACTTCTTGGCAAATGTCTGATGATGCTGAACAGTTCTTCAATGCTTGGATTTATAGTGTTTTTACACACAGGCCCAGGAAACTGTTGTGCACATGGCGTTGGGCTCTGCGTTCTCATATCCCTGGCAATGCAGAGTTGTAATCTTCCATCTACAAGACTCTTAGGGTTCTCCTGGAGGAGACTGATGAAGCAAAGTTTGAGCTGCTTCTTTGCCGTGTCACATCAGATTTCATGGAGGATGAGTCAACACGGAAGGTTTGGGGAGTATTTTGCTTTGTATGCAGACAAAAAGTGTCAGTGGGCTGTTTGCTTCAGGAAGGATGCAAACATCAACACGAATATGTATGTGGAAGCCTTCCACCACACGTTGAAGTAAATCTACATGAAGGGCTTTACCAATTGCAGGGTTGATAAATGCATCAGTCTTCTCACCCAATTTGTCTGCGATCGTTTGTTTGAAAGGTTAATCAAGCTAGAGAAGGGCAAGAAGTCTCATCGAATCAATGATATAGATATGAGGCATCGAGCTAGTTACCTGCTCAGTTCTGCAGCAAGAAGTGCATTGTCGTTGTATATAACTCTTGAACATACATGTAGTGTTCATCCTGTTGGCTCACACCCACTGGTCTGTAGATTTTTTAAATGAACATTTAATCTCAGACCTCTGACACCACGTTACAAGGATCGACACATGGAATGTGAGTGTTGCACTTGGCCTTTTACGCAGATGGTCACCAGCTAGAGTTTTGAGTTTGAAACAAACTACCCACAAACTGTGTTTGTTATTAGCTTTGATCTCTGCACGGAGATCTCAAACATTGCATTTGTCAAGTCTAGATAACATGAAACTGAAACAAAGTTGAGTGATCTTTAAAGTTGATGACTTGTTAAAGCAAAGCCGTCCAGGTCAGCACAGTTTCACGCTCAGCTTTAAGGCGTATACTCCAGATAGGATCAGGAGAACAGAGGAAGTTTGAGGACAAGAACCCCAACTATTCAACAGCCATACCAAACCACATAGGAAAGTTTCATCCCAAACAATATCACGGTGGATTAAAGAGGCCTTAACAGTAGCTAGAGTTGACACCAGCAAATACAAGGCACATTCCACGAGATCAACTGCAGTGTCGGCAGCTAGCATGGCCAATGTACCAGTCAGATGTATTCTAAACCAAGCTGGCTGGTCGAGCGAAAAAACTTTCCAGCATTTCTATAATAAAACACTCGCAGATGACAGAGAAGAATTCTCACAATACTTCAGCAATAAACTATGCATTAGCTGAGAACATACTGTCAGAGTGTCGGGGATTGAACTCAAAATTTTGACAGGTTGGTAGTAAAGACATTGCCAAAAAAATTTGTTCTGGTTAAGTACAATTGATATTTGTTGTGGTAATTTAATTTGTTGTGTTACTAGAGTTTCGCATTCAAATTTCCAGTCGGTTTTCTGACTGCTGTATGCAAATTGTACTACAAAATGTGTTCCGCTGAGCTACACAATCTCAATTAGTCTCTTCATGAGACTCACAAAGTAAAATTGAAAGCTCAAACGATAACTTACCTGTTTGAAGTTTGAGTGTAATTTTATGAGGGAGTAGAGGGAAGAGATTAATTGCCCTCCTCTCTCTCCCTTTTGATAGAGTTTAACTCTGGTTCATGTTTATTGTAAATGTCAAATTCAGAAAAGTTATCTGACCTTTCAGGATCAGCTAACACATTTTGTGGCTACAAAGAATGATTGCACATGGGTGAAGCGGGCTCTCAATTAATCTCTTCCCTCTACTCCCTCATAAAATTTCACTCAAACTTCAAACAGGTAAGTTATCGTTTGAGCTTTCAATTATGAGACATTATGAGACAGCTGTTTTGCCATTTTCATTACATTACATAGCAATATGAGACAGCCGTGTTGTCATTTTTTAAATTTATTCTCTTATAATACAGGTAAATGTGATGGACTCCAGACTACTTTGGGATGTTCAAAGTTGGCACGTTTTCTTTGTATAAATGGAGTACAAAGGATTTCAATAGGTAAGACAAAGATCTGTATGGCCAGGATCTGGTTTGCGTATTAAATCATGATTCAGAAACAGATCCAGGTAAGTATCTTCCCATGCCCTGGCTACTGATGATGAGCATGGTTTCAAAGTTTAATCCCTCTTTTCTTTTCTTTTCTTTTCTTTGGAAAATATATGATTTCAAGTGCTTGATTGTCAGTGCATATATACATCTTTGCTACCATAAAGTGGTGAAGTGTGACGTCATCAAAAATCTATTTTAGGAATTTCTCAATTTTTTCTTCATGTCCCAATGTCGAAAACCAATTGAATATATTAAGTATCGGCTGAGATATGACCATCTGAATAGAAATATGTCCTATGGGAACTCAGTGTTATAGTGCTCTGGTTCATAACAGGTACATTACAGGTACAGTATGTGAAAGGACACATCCTGCCGGCACTAAAGTAATAATTCAGTGGTAATAGATTATGCAGATAAGTGAGCATAGAAATATTTGGCAGAATTAGTTTAATCCTACCAGGTATAGATGAAAAGACAAGCACAGAAACTTAAGTGCAATACACCAGTATTTATTTACATGTGCTAAATGTCTGTATGTATTCTTGTTATTTATTTTATACAGATTGAATTGTTACTACCACTTCTAAAGAATAAAACACTAGAAGTAGAAGTAGAATCCAGGCTGAATTTGTTGGGGGTATTCGCTGGATGTGTGAGCCAACTAGCCACTATTATGACTTGAAGATACACATCTGGAATTTTACCAATCAACTGTCAAAAAATTGGTCTAGATTATTATCAATGCTACCATTTTCAAAACGTATGCAAGTTTGTGAATTGTTGTTAACCAGGCACACCATTGTGTAGCCAAATCATTCAGTGCAAATTTATAGTAATATCTTGAGTTATCACTGACTGCTAGAAATTACACTGTGGAGTTATTATACCCCTGCCAAAAAGTTGGAAGATTTCTTGGTATTAATCACATTCAGTGATATTTCTAGTTTGTACTGCATCAAAATGTGTGAGTTCTCACTCCAGTCTTGACTGTTGCCATGTTTTAAACTTTGGTTTGATATGTATTTTTCATATGCCAAAATAACAAGATGGGCATTCTAAGCCCACTGTGATTTTTATCCCATTCAATTTTCGTTGCTTGATTCTGATGTCGTATTTGAATTTGAGATGATGCTTCTGTTATAGTGTACAGGACTTGATACAGCAGCAAAGTATCTGACTTGTTCCAGTACCGTATTCATTGTTTGGTGCACATCATTTTTCATTCATTTGTTTGTGTTTGATTTTTATGACGTATTGAAACTGAAATGATGTTTCTCCAACTACACTTTACAGAACACAAATCTGCATGATGGTGTATTCAGCTCTCATTCAAATCTTGCCATGTTTTATAGTTTGATGGATGATTTTGACATGCCAAAGTTACAAGTGTAATTTTACATCTCTTTCATTGTTGTACCTGATTACATTGTAGTGTTTGACAATGATATTATATATTTATTTGGTATGGCAAACTCTAATGTGTATTAAAGTTGCATTCAGGTGTTAAACCTCTGTTGAGCAAAGTTATTTGTGTAAGTTCACAAACCAGTCTTGCCATGTTTTTATATAATTGTTTGATGCAAATTTTGTCATATGAAAGATAGTAACATGTACATGTAGAGCATTCCAAGTGAATTGTGATTGTCATCTCATTCATTTGTTTGTGCTTAATTTTAATGATGTATTGAAACTGACATGATGTTTCTCCAACTACACTTTACAGAACACAAATCTGCATCAGGATGTATTCAGCTCTCATTCCATGCTTGCCATGCTTTAAAATATTGTTTGAAACACTTATTTCATATGCAGAAGTATACTAATGGGCAGTCCAAGTTATGTGATAGAACAGTAGTGATTCTGAAATCATCTTCAAAGATCATGGTAACAGCATGTGTTCGAAATTGAGGTAATTTAAATTGCCTTTACAAATAAGTAAACATGTTTATTTTATATCATGTAATACAGTGTAGACACAATACTTGCATATCAAATACCAAGAGATACCTCATTCCACATGTATATAATGGTTGATTTTCAAATTGGACTTAATTTCTACCAATTTAGTCAAACTTTTTTTTTAGTAATTTTTAAGCCATTTTGAACCAAATATTTTCCAACCAGCTTTGTTAACATTATAGAATGATTAATACGCATCAGTTTGCATGGTTGTATCCCAATTAAATCATCTTTTTTTTTTCTTGCTAAAATGCCTTCTTACCCACTTCTGAACATCCCATTTAAATGTAACTTTATTGTCATCATTCAAACTTAGATAATGTGTATCTGTAACTACACTTTACAGTACTCAATGCTGCACCAAAGTGTCTTTCTCATTCTAGTCTTGCCATGTTATGTTGTAAGGTGCATTATTTTTTACTTGCCACAGAGACATTTCATGCATTTGTAGTTGGTGACTGCGATTTTCTACTCATTTGTATTATTTGTGTGTATGTATATGTCTGCTTGGACTAGGACAGCTAGAGACAGAAGAGAATGTAAATGTTATGAGGAGGGCTTTGTCCAACGTCTGGATGAACTATAGCCTGATAGAAATAGAAATAGAAATATGTCTGCCTGATTTTTATGTAGTATTCAATCAAGAAGGTTTTTCTTACTACACTTTACAGTTAGTCAATGCTGCATCAGGATAACTAAGTTGACATTCCACTCATGCCATGTTTTTTTAAATATTTGTTATAGTTTTATACCAGTTGCTGAGTACTGTGTTATACCATTTACTGTTTTATACTGGTTGAAGCAGTATTTTCTCATGCCAAAAAAACATTTCAGCATTCCAAGTGTGAATTTCATCTCTTTCCTTTTTATTCTTAATTGTGATAAAATATTTGTACTTTATTAGACTGACGTTGATAAATGTTAACATGATGTTTTTATGTATTAAAGTTGCATTCAGGTTCATTTGGGGGCCTTGAATGCTTTAGTTCATCATTCCAAACTTGTTATTCAGAGATCTGACTTTGTTTCCAATTGTTCTTTTCCACACCTGCACATTATCAAGCTCTTCAAGATCAAAGGCATTACAAGGGGGAGTGTATTGGCAGTACTGTCAGGCGCGGATCCCCCCCCCCCCGCAAAAAAAGAGGGAGAGAGAAAGAGAGAAGGGAATGGGAAAGAGGAGAGAAAGGGAAAGAAAGAAGAGGAAGAACAAAAGAAAAAAAGGGGGAAAAGGAGGAGATCGGGGGGGGGGGGGACCAAAAGGGCCTTGCCTCCCAGCTGTTACCTACCCACCCCCCCCCCCCCCCCCCGTCAAAAAATAAAAGAGAGGGAAGGAGAGGGAAAGTTAAAGAAGAAAAGAGGAGATAAAGGGAAGGAAAAAAGAGGAAAAAGAAGGGGGATATCAGTTGTAATTTTCACGCCAACAAGTTGCCCTTGCCTCCCCCACCCCCGATTGCCTCGATACCCGTGATTTACAAATGTTGCTTAAATGACATAATTTTTCCGAAATTTTTCCTCAATCTTTAGTAAATTATACATTTTTATGCGTTTGTGGGAAAATGGCAAATTCCTAAAGAAAGAAAGAAAGAATAGTAACCTGCCTTTCTCACAAAATAATGAGGTGTCAAAATTTGCTCATCTGACCGTGAATAAATGCATAAAACCCCTGAGCTTCCGGGGGCTCTGCCCCCTGGATTTCACCTCTATAGAGCCCTCAGGCGGGCACATGGATGCTCATCTGACGGTAATTCAATGCTTAAAATCCCTGAGCTTCTGGGGTCTCCGCCCCCTGGACCTCACGCCATTTAGTGTCCTGCCAGTGTCACAAATAAGGTATCAAAATATGTTCATCTGACCGTAATTAAATGCCTAAAACCCTTGATCTTCCGGGGCTCCGCCCCCTCGCACCCGCCAGGGGCCCTTTAGGCAGGCCCCTGCATGCTTGTCTGGCCGTTATAAAATGCCTAAAACCCTTGAGCTTCTGGGGGCTCCGCCCCGTGGACCCCATGCCAATTAGTGACCTGCCAGTGTCACAAATAAGGTATAAAAAGGCTCATCTGACCGTAATTTACTGCCCAAAAACCCTGAGCTTCAGGGGGCTCTGCCCCATGGACCCCACGCCAATTAGTGACCTACCAGTGTCACAAATAAGGTATCAACATTATGCTCACCTGACCGTTAGTAAATGCCTTTACCCCTGAACTTCTGGGGGCTCCACCCCTTGATCCCCGCCCTAGCTAGACCCCACGCCAATTTACGCTACGCTCTACCTGATCGTAAATACCACCCCACCCCAACCCCACCCCACCTACTTAGAGAAATGTTCAGCGGGGCCTGCATGTAAGAATGGGGTGTTGCAGATTTTTTTTTAACCCCCCCCCCCCCGAAAAAAATAAAACAACAACAACAAACAAACAAACAAAAAACACGTTTTTGACCATTTCGCCACTGCCGGTGTCACCATTACGTACCAATATTTTACTCGCATAATTTCAAATTGCCCCCCCCCCTAAGAAATCCAGGATCCGCGCCTGAGTAATGTTGCTCAAGAATGAAAATATTGGGGCCACACATGCCATTTTGCTCCATAAGGTTTTGACAGAGGTTTTGATGTCATTTGAAATATGCTATCTAGGTTTAGAAAAAGTATACAAAATCACCAATCCAGGACGGGGACACAACACATTTCGAAGGCTCACTGGTTCACAGATGTTTTAAAGACAGGATATCCCTGCATTTCGTGCAAGCATGCATGATGCCTAGTTTTTTCTTAATTATATATGTCAACTAGAAATGGGGGAAATCAAAGAAAAAGCTGCTCTTCACTCACTTCAAATTTGGGGCACATTTTATGGAAAGAGGATGAGGGGTCACTTATCAGGAATAAAGAGGACACGTTAATGTAAGACATGAAAGGGGCATGTGTCGAAGTTAAAAGGGCAATTATCAGAGGTGAAAATGGGCACTTCTCGCTCCTAGAAATGCACTCACCAGAGGTGGAAAAAAGACATTTATGAAAATAGAAAAGAGACATTTGTCGACGGTAGAGGGAACCTACCAGATTTTAATAGGAGCAGTTTTTAGAGGTGAAAGCGGGTAATTATGAGAAGGGAAGAGAAGGGGCTCTTATTAAACAAGATTGGGGGTGGGGGCACTTATAATGTATGCCATAAAAAATGGGCATATGTTAGAATGAAAAGAGCAGGTGTCGAAAATAAAAGGGGAATTTAAATGATGGGGAAACTCACTTCTAACAAAAGAAAAGGAATACTTGTCAGAGTAAAAGAGGCGCCTCTAAGATTTGAAGAGACGCAATTATCAGATGAAAAGGGGGCACTTACGAGAGGTTATAAGGAGCACTTATAAGAATGTGGAACGGGCATCTATCGTGAAAAAGTGGGTGAGTGACTCCCCGTTTTCGGTTTAACTTCATAAAATTTGGAGTGGACTTTAAAAGATTATTATTATTATTATTATTATTATTATTAAAGCTTACATATCAAAGTTTGTAAGGCATTCCACCTTCCATTCTTTTCAGTTACGAAAAAACACAAAAACATAAAATTTACAAGGGTTATGAATAATTTTGTTAACTGTTACTCTTGCACATTTTGGTAAACCTTCAAAATGTATTAATGAATTACCACCGAGGCACCGACCCACTCTTTTTAGGCCTACGTTTGGCAAGAGACGAGGACCCTTTTCTCTTTCTATATATTTCCTTTTTTTATAATGACTTGTTTTCGTTTTTCACACTCAGGCAAATTTACAGGACCTATATATCTTAGGATCTGTGCTTTTCCTACTTTTTCCTTGCTTGTCAGCACCTCGCATCCTTACTAAAGTCATTCCCTGGGCCCTGCTTATTATTCCTACTTTTATCTATACTTTTTTTGACGCAAACCAATTCTCTTCCATCCTCTTCGTCTTCTTATCAATTTTATACCTTATAATAAGGCTTATATAGCAAACATTTCGTTATATCACTGCTCTGCACAGCACTTGAAACACCGTCCTTGGCCATTTGCATTTTGTTTCATTCGTCACTCTTTTTCATAATTTTTTACAAAGGATGTATACCTCTTTCATGAGCTGCATCCTAATCCAGATGACATACGACATTGGATAAAATAATTTCTACACATGTACGAGCTATACGGAAAAAATAACAGTAAGAATGAGACCAAAGAGGAAGTTTGGAGAAAAAATAAGAGAAATAGAAGAAGATAGAAGAGGAAAAGAGAAAGGAAAGGAGCAAAGAAAATGGTATAGAAGAACAAGAGAGGAAGGCCCGGACATAATGGAACTCCCTGCATGCCTTAATCGAATGAATATTCACCGTCAGAGTTTGCTTTCAAAGTAGTAGTGAAAAGAATGCTGTTCTCTCCCAATATACTGTTTAATCATGAATGCTACTAGTGTCTGCTTTATTAACGATGATATTTGCAATCAAATGTAACTCCTTCTCACTTCAACCCCCTCCCCCCCCCCCGCCCCTCTCTCCCTCTCTCTCTCTCTACCTAATATTCTTCTCTTCTGTTTGCTGTACGTTTGCATTATGACATCAGGTACTTCCAAATTTATGCATTTTGCTTGAACATCTACTTAATTGTCAGCGCTCACAAGGCATTAACATTTGTTTATCTTGGAGCACTGGCCAGTTCTGTTTAAAATATGTTCATATTTCTTTATGTATGTTTTAATGTATACTGATGTTTTTTTGTATTCAGAACTGAAAATGAATAAAATAAAAAGAATTGAAGACATGGTATTAATGTAACTCTTCCTCGTTTCCCTTCTTCTGTCGTCTTCCTTTCATTCATATTATTTCTTTTCCTTTCAATTCATTTTTCTTTAATAAAACATTTCATGTTTCTTTCTTCCGTAGTTCGTTTTTCCCATATTCTTTATTTCTTCCATTAATTTTTTTTTTTAAAAATAATTATGTGTCCATTAATAATATTGATTCTTCGTTTTGATTTAATTCTTTTTACTTTCTTTCTATTCTTCCTTTTCTTTTCTATCTCATTTTTTCCTCCTATATTGACAACGTTTTGTGTATGGGTTAAACAAAAAATACCTACTCAAGGAAGATGTGCTCTTTCCTATCGGTCTTTATTCCCCTCTTTATTAAGATGTTGAATTATTGCTGCCAACTATAGCTAGTTAGCCCAATTAAGCGAGAGCGAGCATATTACACATACAATCATGTACAGCTAGCTAGCTACAGCTGTGCGTACGCGCCGCGCGCACGCAGCGACTATTTTTTCAGGAGCTAGGGAGTCGTGTTACACGTTAAGACCATGTTACAGTTTAAGACCTCAACAAACGCTTCCTCTCCCTACTTACTTGCTACCAGCCGAAGATGGCGTGATCATTAAACTAGGACGCCTGGCGAAAACGGGCTGGTGAGCATAATTGTGAGTTTGTTTATAACTCCATCTTCGACGGCTGGAATTAAGTGTGTAGGGAATTATAAAGAACCGGGCGCGTCTTATTTGTTCGTACCACGGCATTGTCGGCGTGCAATTGACGTCGGAGCAAATGTCGCTGTGGTTTTTTCCAGAAGAAATGGATTAAAACAGTTTTACTTTCCCATATTGTAGTATGCTACTAATAACAATGCAAATTTGATGATGTGATTTTGTCGGTATTCTGAAGAAATTGAGAAACAGTCTTACCTTCTTATATTATACAGTACAACAATATTTTTTTTTATTATTTAATGATATGATCTCCTATTTTTTAAGAGGAAATGTTGAAATAGAGAAACAGATTTGCTTTCTCGTATCGTATTAGGCTACAAGTGATGTGATCTCTTTTTAATCTCTTTTGCTTTTTTCCAGAAGAAATGGATAAACAGTTGTACTTTCTCATATTATATTATGCTACTTAACAATGCAAAGTTGATGATCTGATTTTATTAGTGTTCTGAGGAATTCCTGAAGAAATTGAGAAGCAGTCCTACCTACTCACATTATATTTTGCAACAATTTTCTCTGTTTTTTTTGTTTATGATGTGATCTCTTTATTTTCTCGGAATAAATGTTGGAATAGAGAAAAAGTTTTGCTTTCTCATATCATGTTGTGCTACAAATTTGATGATGTGATCTCTGTAATCTCTTAGGCCCGAATTCACAAAGGAGGTTTGTCGACAAACCTTGGTTTTCTTGCGTCATATGACGCGTTTTTACAAACCAGGGGGGTGTTTCACAAAGATCCTAAGTTGAACTTATCTCTAAGTTGGACTTAAAAGTTATGGAAAGCCATTAGCATCTTTGAAAATATTTTGTAAAAGTTATTTTAGAAGGCATAAAATGTTGATTCAAATCATTCATATTTTCTATCATCAAGGAGATTTCATGTTCTTGATGTGGAATTTATAAAAAAAGTCTAAAATACTTAAATTTCTGCTTTTGAATATATTTCATTTTAAGGCTCCAATGGCTGTCCATAATTTTTAAGTCCAACTTAGTGTTAAGTTCTTCTTAGGATCTTTGTGAAACACCCCCCAGGTTTGTAAAAAAAAACGCGTCAAAACACGTCATATGACGTACATAAACCTCGGTTTGTCGACAAACCTCCTTTGTGGATTCGGGCCATTATGTTTTGGTGGTTATACCTTTTCATATTATATGATGCTATTTAACAATGCAAAGTTGATTATATGATTCTCTTAGTTTTCTGCCCTTACAAAAAAAAACTAATGGTAAATGAATGGTTTTGAATGGTAGCGTCAATGGTAAATGGTATTTCAATGGTGTGCCAATGGTGGATTCTGTATGGTGAATGGTGTTTCAATGGTGGATTCTGTATGGTGAATGGTGTTTCAATGGTGGTGTATGATGGTGAATGGTGTTTCAATGGTGTGCCAATGGTGGATTCTGTATGGTGAATGGTGTTTCAATGGTGGAATTGTATGGTCAATGGTGTTTCAATGGTGGCGTCTGTATGGTGAATGGTGTTTCAATGGTGGAATTGTATCGTGAATGGTGTTTCAATGGTAGAGTCTGTATGGTGAATGGTGTTTCAATGGTGGAATTGTATGGTCAATGGTGTTTCAATGGTGGAATTGTATGGTCAATGGTGTTTCAATGGTGGAGTTTGTATGATGAATGGTGTTTCAATGGTAGAGTCTGTATGGTGAATGGTGTTTCAATGGGGCGACTGATGGTGAATGGTGTTTCAATGGTAGAGTCTGTATGGTAAATGGTGTTTCACTGGTAGTGACTTTGAGAAAACTAGGTGTCCCTTATACTTTGAACTACAATTTACTCTGTGATTTCGCTTTATTTTTTTGCGAAATTTTCTTCATGATCAACGTTTCAATGCTGACAAACTGCAAGGAATAATACCCTAGTCCTCAGGAACAATGATGGATCTTTATTTTTTCTTCAACTTGTAGTAATTTTGGATCTGATATGTGTCTCTTTACCGTGGGTAACTGCTGTGTTATGCCTGTGGTCCCACTCATATAACTCTGTGATGTACATTATTATACAATTTTTCGTTATACAACGGTCCAATTATTGGGTATAACCTCCCAACTCATCTAAAAAATAGTAAGACCGTAAAACAGTTCAAACGATTAGTTAAACAACACCTACTGAACTCATAAATGATAATATTTTGTTGATGTTTCCTATCTTTTCTTCCTTATCTTGTTTTCAAATTTAAATTTTGATGTTTTTGTTATGTTTTTGTTAAAGTTTTTTTTGTAATAATTGTTTGATATTTTTCTTACAATGTATAATATTTTATGTTTATTCTTGTTATTTGTTAAGGGCTCACTTTCAACAAGCCAATTTAGTGCTCTTTATGACCCTTACAAACAAATGTTTGATGGTATACCATTCGGAAGTACCACTGAAAATACCATACGGATACCATTCACAAACACCATTTAAATACCATTCGGATACCATTGAGATTATGCTCGCAACGTAACATTGGGTACCATTCATCTACCAGTGAAACAGGCGCCGGCCAAAAAAAAGAGAGGTAGTAGTAGTAGTATTTATTTCCGTATAAAAACATAGTAAAAATGCATAAAATACGGTGGATAGCCCACATTCAGCTAACCCGACATGGGAAAGCTGGTCTTCCGTGGGGTCCGAAAGAATTACATAAACAAAACAGAAACATAAATACATATATGAACAACAGTAAATACATTTTGAAGAAAGAAAAACAAAAAGAAGTAATATAAAATAAAGGGATAAAAAAAAAAAAAAAAAAAAAAAAACATTTCATAAAAAACAAGTAATCATAACAAGATAATGAGGGGGGGGGGGACCATGTGCTACTGTAACAGTTCTGCAATCTTAGATTTGAATGTATTAACACTAGGGGACGATTTGATATGAGGAGGAAGTGTGTTGTAGGCCTTTGCGTTTCTATACTTGAATGATCTTTTGAGGTAATTTGTTCTCGGTTTGGGTAAGAGAAGAAAAAAGTAAGAGGACGTAGGAAGAAAAAGGGAAAAGGAGTCGAGAACGGTACAACGAATCGTCTTCTTTCTCTAATAATTTAATGAAATGTCAAAGCTTCCGCGCTTCGCGCGTAAAGGGGGGGGGGGGGACATTGAGTTCAAATTAAGGATTAAGAGTCGAGAACGGAACAACGAATCGTCTTCTTTCTCTAATAATTTAATGAAACGTCAAAGCTTCCGCGCTTCGAAAGAGGGGGACTGAATACATATAAGGATAAAGGATCGGGAAAGGTACAACGAATCGTCTTCTTTCTCTAATAATACGTCAAAGCTTCCGCGCTTCGCGCAGGAGAAGGGAGGAAGGGGGAGGGGACTGAATTAATCCAGACAAGGATTAAGAGTCGAGAAGGGTACTTCGAGTCGTCTTCTTTCTCTAATAATTTAATGAAACGTCAAAGTTTCCGCGCTTTGCGCGGGAGGAGAGGAAACTGAATTTAGATAAGGATTAAGAGTCAAGAACGGTACATCGAATCGTCTTCTTTCTCTAATAAATTAATGAAACGTAAAAACTTCCGCGCTTTGCGCGGGAGGGAGACTGAATACAGATAAGGATTGAGGGTCGGGAAAGGTACAACGAATCGTCTTCTTTCTCTAATAATACGTCAAAGCTTCCGCGCTTCGCGCAGGAGAAGGGAGGAAGGGGGAGGGGACTGAATTAATCCAGACAAGGATTAAGAGTCGAGAAGGGTACTTCGAGTCGTCTTCTTTCTCTAATAATTTAATGAAACGTCAAAGTTTCCGCGCTTTGCGCGGGAGGAGAGGAAACTGAATTTAGATAAGGATTAAGAGTCAAGAACGGTACATCGAATCGTCTTCTTTCTCTAATAAATTAATGAAACGTAAAAACTTCCGCGCTTTGCGCGGGAGGGAGACTGAATACAGATAAGGATTGAGGGTCGAGAAAGGTACAACGAATCGTCTTCTTTGTCTAATAATACGTCAAAGCTTCCGCGCTTCGCGCAGGAGAAGGGAGGAAGGGGGAGGGGACTGAATTAATCCAGACAAGGATTAAGAGTCGAGAAGGGTACTTCGAGTCGTCTTCTTTCTCTAATAATTTAATGAAACGTCAAAGTTTCCGCGCTTTGCGCGGGAGGAGAGGAAACTGAATTTAGATAAGGATTAAGAGTCAAGAACGGTACATCGAATCGTCTTCTTTCTCTAATAAATTAATGAAACGTAAAAACTTCCGCGCTTTGCGCGGGAGGGAGACTGAATACAGATAAGGATTGAGGGTCGAGAAAGGTACAACAAATCGTCTTCTTTGTCTAATAATACGTCAAAGCTTCCGCGCTTCGCGCAGGAGAAGGGAGGAAGGGGGAGGGGACTGAATTAATCCAGACAAGGATTAAGAGTCGAGAAGGGTACTTCGAGTCGTCTTCTTTCTCTAATAATTTAATGAAACGTCAAAGTTTCCGCGCTTTGCGCGGGAGGAGAGGAAACTGAATTTAGATAAGGATTAAGAGTCAAGAACGGTACATCGAATCGTCTTCTTTCTCTAATAAATTAATGAAACGTAAAAACTTCCGCGCTTTGCGCGGGAGGGAGACTGAATACAGATAAGGATTGAGGGTCGAGAAAGGTACAACAAATCGTCTTCTTTGTCTAATAATACGTCAAAGCTTCCGCGCTATGCGCAGGAGGGGCGGACTGAATTCAGACAAGGATTATGAGTCGAGAAAGGAAAGGTACAAGAATCGCCTTCTTTCAAAGCTTCCGCGCTTCGCGCGGGAGGGGGGAAACTCCCCCCTCCCTGCACCCACCCCCCTACATTCCAAATTATTCACCAATACTCTCTTATAGATTAGAGAGTAGAGGAGGAGGGGTTGCTTTCTATATCAGCAATGCTTTCGCTCTGACCTCTCTTTCCATCATAGGAGTGCGGAATTGCTCTCTATTGAAAGTGTTTACCATCTTCCTGGAAAAAAAATGACGTACTCTGTGTCGTATATTGACCTCACAATCAGGCGCGTACGCAGGATTTTTTCAAGGGGGGGGGTTTTAACATTCATAAATCGGGCCGAAAATTTCGCAACGACTCAGCCGACCGCTGAATAAGCGGGGGGGGGGGGGGGGGGGGGGGGGGGGGGGGGGGGGGGGGGTAAGAGGACACATTTTTTTTTTTTTTTTGGTCCCCAAAAAATCGCAACGACTCACCCGACCGCTGAATAAAGCGGGGGGGGGGGGGGGGGGGGGGGGGGGGGGGGGGGGGGGTAAGAGGACACTTTTTTCTTTTTTTTTTTTACCTCGAAATTTGAAAATTTGACATTTTGCTCCGTTGGGGGGGGGTAAGGTCACCTGTTTTAGGGTCATTCATGGGGATAATTTTTTTTTTTTTTTTTTTTTTTTTTTTAATAATAAAAAAAAAAAAAAAAAAAAATCCAAAGGGGGGGGGGTTTTAGGATTTTTTTTGGGGGGGGGGTTTATACACATAAAAATACCAAAGGGGGGGGTTTAACCCCCCAAACCCCCCCCCCTGCGTACGCGCCTGCTCACAATAATGACAAGAAAGTCTTGTTAGATGATTTTGATAACCTTCTTCACAAACTAAACGTGAAAATAAAATATATATATTTCATGGGGGACTTCAACATTGACTTGCTCTGTGACAAAATACTCCTGATACACTGTGAAATGTTCATGCTATGTTCTTTTTCTACAATTAAATATGAATACTAGTAGGGCCTACTCTAATTGATAATAATATTTACCCATGTTTCTGATAATGACATTGAAGAAGGGCTCATTTATTCTGAAATTTCAGGTCACCTACCCATTTTTTTGCTCTTTTCCAATTGTATTAAAACTAAAACTAAAATGAAAACGGTTGAAGCTCGTAAATTTACAGAGGATCATATTCGCAAGTTCAAAACTGATTTGATGTCGGAAACGTGGAAAGATGTCTTAAATTACAATGAAATTGATATTGCATATCAGACGTTTTTAGAAACATTAACAAACTATTTGAATATACCAAAAGTCCAATTTAAATCTCGAAGAAATTTACCCAAACATCCTTGGATTACCAAAGGAATTCTGAAATCTATTAAACAAAAAATAAGCTATATAAAAAAAGCCTTTGTAACGCTACAGATGGAAAGAAGCACGAATATAGGCAATATAGAAATTAGTTAACACATATTATTCGTATATCAAATAGAACGTATTACACCAAACAGTTTGAAGAGGCAAATGATTCTTCCTCCAAGTGGAAGATAATAAATGTAAATGGGATTCTGAAAAGGGGGAATGTTTCTCATTAAACTGTGTTTAGGCTCGAAGGTATCACTGTAAAGGACCCACATGACATTGCAAACTGTTTTGATAATTAATTTTCAAACATAGGTGCTGAACAGGCTTCGAAAATCAAAGGATGTAGCAAAAGTTTTCGTGATTCTCTTTGTGATTCCTCTGTAAATAGTTTTGCTTTAAACCCTACATATCCAGTTGAGGTTGAATGAGGATTGTGGCATCACTCAAGTCCAGTCATAAAACTGGACCAGGTGAGATGAATACATATTTGCTGAAAAATATAATTGGAAGTATAAATAAGCCCCTGGTTTACATAATCAACCTCTCATTGTTCTCTGGTAGTTTTCCCTCAATTATGACAATTTCGAAAGTAATACCCATTTGTAAGAAGGACGATGTTACCTCATTCAGTAATTATCGGCCTACCTCAATAGTTTCATGTTTTCCTAAAATATTAGAACGACTGGTTTATGATAGACTATATACACTTTTGACTGACAACAGTTTACTTAATAATGATCAGTATGGATTTAGGAAATTTCATTCAACGGAATTCGCTTTTATAAAATTATATGATAGGGTATCATCTGCCCAGGGAGGTCTGATCTGCCTTAGCCAAACACGAGCATGTTACAGTTTTCATGGATTTAAGCAGGGAGGTGGAATTTAAGTAAGGCATTTGATACCCTCGATCATAACATACTCCTACACAAGCTTTACCATTACGGGATACGAGGTTGTACCTTTAAATTGGTTTCGTAGTTACCTTTCTTGTAGAAGTCAATATACAACATTTAATAATGCCAAATCGATCATGTCATCAGTTACGTATGGTGTGCCCTATTTTAGGTCCGCTTCTATTTTTGATTTATGCTAATGATATCTCTAATATCTCGTCCTTACTACAATATTATGGCGCTAATATTATAAAATTATCTAACTGGTTTAAATGCAATATATTATCCTTGAATTTGGGTTAAAATAACTTCATCCACTTTAAAACTCGTGCTCATACTGAACAAACCAATGTTCCATTAAACATACATGTAGATAGTATCTCCATTCAACAAAAGAAAAATACCGAAATTCTAGGCATTTATATTGATGAGTGCCTGTCTTGGCACGAACACGTACGTGATCTTTCTGGAGTTTTGTCTCGTTATATTGGTGTTATGTACAATTTAACGCCTTTTGTTCCACTTGGTATTTTGTTCATTATTTACAATTCTTTCATTCATTCACGTATTTCTTATATGGGCTAATAATAGATTAATCAATTTTAATAGATTTTCGATTTTGAAATGATTTGTTTTTTGAAAGGTACAATTTCTCAATTGATTTATATTATGATATAATGAGATATGTATCTTAACTTTTTTTTATAATATATATGTACCTCGTTTATATATTTCGTTTTATTACGTTGAAAAATGCAGAAATAAAATCAAACAAACAAACTTCGGTTTATTAATTTTTTGTTTTAAATTTTATTTATTGGTATACCGTGTGAGTCAAAACAAAGTTTACATCTAGAAAATTGATAATTATTTAAAAATCATCTATGAACAGTAAATTGTTATACATCCTATGAAAGAGTGTTTTATCCCAAATCATTTGGTATCATTTTTGTGTGGTATGTGTTCACGCTTGGATGACCAGGAGGCATTGTTTGCGAGAGTGCAAAAATCGACTTGCGCCAAAGTGATGCTTACAGCGTGTTGTTCGGATTAGCGAAGTGAGAGAATGAATTGAATGTATCAAATAAAATGCAATGCATATGCTTTTTGCACAAGCAAAGTCACACATGCACACACACACACGCGCGCACAAATGTTCATTGATATTTGATATGTGTGCATGATTAATTTTGTTAGGGATGTTATTTGGATCTGCAAGAACCGATTTAATACCCATATCCCAATTGTTTTATTTAAACATCACGTAAGCAACTTTGGCGCAAGTCGATTTTTGCACTCTCGCAATTGAATTGGCCAATTGAAGCCAAAACAGCAACAACAACAAATCAATTTTGGCAAAAGAATCCTACGGGATTACATACCATACCGAACTATGATATTGATTGAAAGAAAGCTTTACAATATTATTTCCCGCGCGCGCGCCACTTTGAATAAGCTCAAATCACGTGCCGGTACTGCTGGCTACAGTTACATTTATATACATGTATATCGTTATTGCCCGTCAAACAGATATTCATTGAATCACCCTAGCACTCCTTTAAGGGGGTAACCATTAGGCTTAGCGTTATTTAAGAGGGGTGTGCGCATAAGGGTTTCACAGACCACTAACGTTCAAAACTAGACAACATAACGAAAGTATATAGGTAGGGAGAGAGAGAGAGAACACAGATAGAGAGAAGGGAGAGAGATAGGAGGGAGAGAGAGAGAGAGAGAGAGAGAGAGGAGAAGAGGGGGGGGGGGGGGAGGGAGGACGGAAGAGAGAGAGGTTTCGTTTTTTCTTTAATACATCTATTCATGCTATTTACAATTATTGTTATATGAAATGAATAAATAAAATCAATCAATCAACATCATAATTTGTTACAGAAAGTATACAGAATATATTGTATGCGGTGTATGGTAGACCTGCTTTGCCAGTCTACCGTTTCCCGTTAAATTCATGATATTTTATATACCCCACCTCCTCCTCCCCCCCCCCCCCCCCTCATAAAAGTGTGCTCCAATGTAAAATGGAATCCGATTTAACTCAAACAATAACGACAATTTCAATCTGGAAAGCACTTGGTGCATATGTTATTCTTTATTGATGATGCATAAACTTGAGAATTTGTTTGCTTGAAAGTGGCTAAATTTTAAAATATTTACATAATTATCATTGATCGAAAACTCGAACGACATGGACGGGCTTTCATACAAGTTGGATACTGAAGTGCTGTACACTATACTACATAAACTGATGACCGAGTCGAATGACGTCACAGATACGTCATCATCCTCTGAAGACGGAAGAATGGTCACCGTCGAAGAAGCATTTTCTCCCAGAATGCTCTGTACTCCTCAGGTCAGGTATCTCTTCCGGGTAGAGAATGTTGTACCTGTAAATGACAGAATAAACAACTTATCACCATCTTCATCATCATCTTCACCATCCCCACCATCATTATCATCATTACTTGTATAGATTTTGTTGTTGTTATTGTTGATGTTGTTAGTAGTAGAAGGAGAAGAAGTAGTGGTAGCATTAGAAGTAGTAGTAGTAGTAGTAGTAGTTGCAGTGGCGTAGACAGGTTCGTACACCTGGGGGGGATAACTCAGGGGCGGATCTAGCTTTTTGCAAAGGGGGGGGGGTGACCAAAATAATGACGATGCGGAGCATCGTCCACGAGCCGCGAAGCGGCGAGCCGATTTTTTTTTGGGTGTTTATTTGAACCCCGTAAGTGATGTTTTCCTGGCATCTATTAACACAATGGAGACCATAAAAAGTAGTGCATGATAACGTCTTTTTAAAGATGAAGTTGAGTTCTGGTCATGCGATTGCATTGTGAAAGAAACGGTGTGGAACCGACCAGAAAAGGTTGATCATCTAGCATATAAGAATTTGTGTGTATTGCAAGGTTCTGGAATCATCAAAATGATAAGAAATTTGGCCAAGTCTTGGTAAAGTTACAAACATTGTACACAAAAAGATGTATATGGGACTACACGAACACGTGGCGTAAAAAGCCGGCCCCCCGATTTTTACGATGTTATATGCATATTTAGAATATGAAGGCATTTGAAGAGCCATGCTTTTCAGGGATCATGTCTTATCTGATATTCTTCCACACTTGCATAATAAGAATGAATAATGCTCACAAATTATTTTTCACCTCTTCCCAGAACTCAACTTTCTCTTTAAATCAAGTAACAGTTAAATACAGTTATATCCAGAGTTATCATTGTGTTTGGTTAAGTTACCAGATGAGTTGAATATCTTCTCACAATATTTGCACTTGAAAGAGTTTCTCTCCAGCGTGCGTTCTTTTTTCTTTCTTTTTTTCTTTTTTCCCCCTTTTTTTGGTTTTGTTTGTTTTTTGGGCCGCCCAAGGGGGGGGGGGGGGGGGGTTAAACCCCCTAACCCCCCCCCCCCCCCATAGATCCGCGCCTGTTTAATCTTGTGGTTATCTTGTGGTTTCCAAACCACAAGATAACCACAAAATACTTGTAAGATTTTCTTTTTTTTACCGTCTGAATTGGCTTTCACCGTGTGAATGCGGCTAATAACAATAAACACAATTACAATAATGATGAGGATTATTATTATCATCATCATAATTATTATTATTATTAATATTATAATTGTTATCATTATTATTATTACTATTATAATTGTTATCATTATTATTATTACTATTATTATCATCATTATGACTTATTAAGTAAGCAAATATCATTCCCCAAAACCTGGGGGGGGGGATGATTGTACATGCCATCCCCCCCACCTTGTGAGGTGGGGGGGATGCATCCCCCTCATCCCACCCGTTGTCTACGCCCCTGAGTAGTTGTATCAGTAGTGTATGTAGTAGTAGCAGAAGTAGTAGTAGTAGTGGTAACACAAGAAGAAGAAGTAGTAGTAGCAGTAGTCGTAGTAGAAACAGACAAACAAACACACGATACTATTGAAAATGCTAATGCACATGTGCCTTGCATAATATATCAGCATCTTGAGTGTTAGCTATGGATAGTGTATTCTAGTTCTGGACCCTTTTTATTGATTTTTTTATTCGACGATTATAAGCGTTAAGCCGAGTGATGGCGCAATCCCTTTTCGGACCAGTTCTCGGGATCGCGCCATCACTCGTCTTAACGCTTATAGTCGGCGACTACAAAAGATCGATGAAAAGGGTCCAGAATTAGACTGTGTATGGTGGTGAAGGAAGGAATATTGTAAAGAATCTTTGTTTTAACTAATGCCAATATCAGACTTATTGTGGGATCTCCTGGTTGGACCAGTAACAGGGTGAAGCCTGTCTCGAACTGGAACGGAGAGGGTGCCCTTCATAAGCTTTGAAGAAGGGTAGTTAGTCTAGCAATCATTCTCCATTTAGCTGGGCCCCGTTGCACAAAACCAGGACTGCACAAAACTAACCATTAATGGTAGCTTTGCCACCAGTGGTAACTACCATGGAAACCTTGAGTTTGATTGGCTGTTGAGCCATGTTACCATGGTAGTTGCAATTGATGGCAAAGTTACCATCAATTGTAAGTTTTGTGCAACGGGGCCCAGGTATGCTCCAACCAAGACCTTTCAACATGGAAATAACACTATTGCCTGCCTTAGTCATTCTTGACAAATCTGACCGTTTGAACTGCCCCTGAATTCAGGAAACAAGGTCCTTGGCAGTGGGTACCAGACTAATGAACAATATAACGATGTTTTACGATTTTATGATGGTCTGACAAGTAAACTATATTCCAAAGTTTTGATATCTTCTGTCACGTGACTTGTTCAAGTTACGTTTGTCAACGCCTGAAGTTCTATTAAAATTCAGTTTAGGTGTTATATGGTCAACATGTTCATTCCATTTAAGAATTTTACGCAGCTTTAATGTACCCATATTATCTACTCCCTTGGGAACATTCTAACCAGGCGCCGTTTCACAGACGCTCGCAATGCAGCTCTACTCCTGTATAATAATAATAATAATAATAATAGCCTAATAGTCCACTCCAAATTTTATTAAACCGAAACGGAAATTCTTTTTGCCCAATTGATCGTGAGCCCGGCAGCCACTGAGCAGCGCCAGATCGACGTTGCTCTATCCCTTATTGTTGAACGCCAAACAAGGTAGCAACAACTCCCATCTTTTAACGTCTTTTGGTATGACGCGGCCGGGGTTCGAACCCACGACCTCCCGTATAAGTATGTGATACAGTTTCAGTACTAGTGATTACAGCACCGTTAAGTTTATATCAATGTGAAGAATTTCTGCGTTTATATAGCGCTTAATAATTCGACGATGTCTCTAAAAGCCTTATAGATATATTATTTCCCTGGTAATCCGATTCAGGCTTACCTGCACAAAGTGTATGCACATATTCCACTCCCTTGGAAACATTCTAGCTAGGCGCCATTTTACAGACGCTCACAATGCTTAGTAAACTACATTCATGTTCGCATCATTACGGGTACCCATTTAACACCTAGGTGGCGGGCTGGGATTTTAACCCAGTACCTGTCCTATGACTTATCAACTGAACCACAACACATCTACATTAACGCGCATTTGTTACTTTAAGGACAACATATTTATCAAGACTATATTTCAGCTGCTAAGTTCTCTCCCATACGCAGATTAATTGGTCAATATCTTTCTAAAGGATTTCAGCATCCCTATCTGCCAAAATAGA
Organism: Strongylocentrotus droebachiensis; assembly: GCA_035222895.1. Lineage (NCBI taxonomy): Eukaryota > Metazoa > Echinodermata > Echinoidea > Camarodonta > Strongylocentrotidae > Strongylocentrotus > Strongylocentrotus droebachiensis. The sequence continues at coordinate 41,149 of JAVYIG010011101.1, forward strand.
TCTGGGGGATGTTTCACAAAGATCCCAAGTTGAACTTAACTCTAAGTTGAACTTACAAATTATTGAGAGCCATTTGAAGCCTTAAAATAAAATATATTCAAAAGCAAAAATTCAAGTTTTTTAGACTTTGCATAAATTCCGCATCAAGAACATGACATCTCCTTGATAATAGAAAATATGTATGCTTTGAATCAACATTTTATGCCTTTCAAAATATCTTTTTAAAAATATTTTCAAAGATGCTTACGGCTTTCCATAATTTTTAAGTCCAACTTAAAGATAAGTTCAACTTAGGATCTTTGTGAAACATCCCTATGTATATTACACAGTCCTTAGCATGGCTTCTTACCTCTTACGGGCTTCGGTCTTGTGCCTAAGGCCGAGTCGATGAGGAATCCTGCTACCAGAGGGCGTGAGGCATTCCGACAGAGGAGCAGGAGGCAACACCAGTGGGGTAGCAAGGTTGCCTTTCCTGATCATGATCCGCTTGGCAATCTCATCCTGCCGCTTCCGAACAGGGTCCGAGTAGGGCCGAAGTCCTGGTAACGAGCCGAGCACACCCGAATGCTCCATCGGCTGCATTCGGTAGTCCGGTGGTATTATAAAGGGCTGGTTCTGTTGCATGGGGTGGAGCTGTGGGGTGACGCCCGAGTGCAAGAGTCCTTCGCCTCCGCTGGGGAAATGGACAGTGTCTCCTGCAAGGCGGTGGCGCCCTCTATCTGATGCAGGATGAAGATTTGCTAAGGCGGACGAACCCGACTTCAGAGACGATGGTAGAGGAACCGTCGGGACCGATGATGCCTTTAGGCCAAGAGGCGGTCGAGGAACAAATGCAATTTGTTCTCCAATTTTTGAAGACGACAGCATCTTCTTCAATGGATCGATGCGACCTTTTGATGTATATTTCCCAGTAAGAGGGTTGGTGATATCCCTCCTCTCAAGGAGCTGCGACCCCCGGATATTTTCAATGACCAACGAGGTACTCGGTGGCCAGCATGGACCAGTACCTTGCAGCGCCGGGGAGGCACCAACAGTGCTGCTGTTACCACTTTGCTCTGAGTCTTCACTACCCCTTGTAGATTCTCGGCTGTCCAGGATCTGCACCTGGGGCGTTTCGTTAAAGCTGACGCTGCGTTTGGCCCCAATAGATTGGGACTTGGATGACTTCGGTCGAATGGTATTGGCCGACTTACTACCGTCGGAAACAAGGATGCTTCGCAACTCTGACGATTCGCCCTGAGAAACAATTTCCTCCTCTTCCTCTTCGTTCTCCTCGTCATTTTCATCCTTTCCCACCGGATCCCTCTCTTCTTCATCCTCCTCTTGTTCGTTCTTCTCCTCTTCATCAGTACTCCCCTTCGCCGCTACATCCCGGTTCCTGCCTTTCAACCCGTATCCTTCTGTCCTCACCATCATCACTTCATCCTCTTGTTTCATTGGCAACGGGATACTGCCTAGCACTGAGTCGACAGGAGCAGCTGTATATTGTTGTTGATGAGACACTGAGGTGTCTTGGAAGTGGTCATTGTAGGTTTGCTGGTAAAGCGAGGTGTGGTATAGATTGTGGTGCAACCGCCGGAGTGCATCATCATAAGAATTAGTGGTATTCGTCTGTAAGGGAAAGATACAAATGCTTAGGGTGAGTATCACTAAATTTTAATCATGATCACCAGCTACTGAATCTCTGAACAAACTTCCCGGAGTCCTGGTTAAAAACAACGAGGAGAGCCCTTTACAAGATATACCTGTACTTATTTTTGGCAATCCCTAATAATAAAATAAGTCAAATGTGTTTTTTTCTCCAGATGTTCCTAGAAATAAAAGTAAATCTATAAAAAGGGAATGAACGAATTAATGAATGAATAAGAAGTTTAAAAAAAATAAAAACACAGATAAATTAAGAGATGAATAAACTGTCTGTAGGGAACTTATATTATGTAAACGATTTAGTTTGCCAGTTAAGCGGTAAAGTGAACAGAATGAAATGGTTTTTACTCACCGAGTAAGATGACCGACCATCAGACTTCGATTCTGTTTAGATTTAGAAAAAGAACAAAAACAAGAATGTTAATATAACATTATAAAAAAAGGATAATATGGTGATGACGACGACGATGACGATTTCGATGATGATGGTATCGTGACAGTGATCCTGAATTAAGTAATTGTGATAATGATGGTGGTGGTGGTGTTGATGGCGATGGCGGTCATAGTGATGGCGGAGATGGTGATGATGATGACGATAATAAATGTAACACCAGGGTAGAGAGTGGCAACTGTAAATAAATTCCTTGCCAAAGGACACGAATGCGGGGCGGAACTCGAACCGCGAACCCTGTGATCCACAGTCCGACGATGTATCAGATTTTATCATATGATGTTTGGTGATAGCCTAGGGAGTCGCATCGTAATCAGAGAGGGGGGGAGCCAGGGGGCATTTTCCCATAATTTGTTTAGAAGAAAAAAAATCATCGATTATACAAGAGGAAAGATCGAGACTGTCTATCAAATGCACTTCTGACATGATGGTATACAGTAAATATTTAAAGACCGTCAATACTACTGTGCCAGAAGGGATTAGACCACACAGCGAGGTCACTGACAGGTGGCTATCTCATTAACTCAGCTCTCAACTAACATAAGAAAAAGAGGATCATGGGGGACCAACAGGCACCGATTGGGGAAGTTTCCTATATAGAGGGAACAAGTAGCTACAAGTAGGACAGTGGGGCTTTAAAAGATGTAATTAACTACAAACCTATTTCTGGGTTTGGTTTGACCTCCGGGAAAACTTCAAAGATAGACCGATGTGAATAGTACGGATGGTTCCCAGGCCACTGTGCACGCTGAAGGGGAAAGCTACAAAGAAGATCATCAAGAAAGCAAGGAGATAGTCATTATAAATGTTTATAAGATGATGACGTGGATCCTAATAAAATGATTGACGTGACCTTGCATTTATTTTGCCTAACGCGTAATTTGGATAATGACCGGTCATTATCCAATGGTAATGACCGACCATTATCAAAATTATGTTATAAAACATCATTTTATAGAACAAATAAAGCAAAATCGTATCAAACAAATAATACACATCATTTTTTTCGGGCATTAGTCAAATTACCCACACTCGGTACCTTAAAAACAGTCCAAACACCCTCGGTTATCACTTCGGGGGTGTTAGACTGTTCCAAAGGTACCTGGGGCGGATACAAAAAAATGTTTTGTTTTTTATGTTTTTTTTTGTTGCGGATAACTCTTACTAATGCCCTCACTGATGTGTATTATTTGTATATTGACGCAAAAGAAAATGTTATAGATATTGATCTAATACTTCATTATGCTTTATTTGCAATCTATAAAGCGAGTGTTGGAAATCAATTTAATAAAAATGTAGTGACGAGAATAATAAGCAAATATTTTTTGTTTATGTTAGAATACAAAATAGAAGTTGAGGAAAACAGAACTAAAACAACGAATTTGAATATTATTAAGTGGAAGGAAGCGATAACTAATTTAAAATCTGCTATTAAGTAAATAGAAATATAATTTGATTTGACCTCATTTAGATATGTGATTCATTGATTTGTTATGAATATTTATGTACTATGATGTTATCCATGATTTTACCTGAATAAAGATTTATTTAAAAAAAAAAAAAAAAAAATTGTATATTATTATCGAGGGGTAATAATTGTCCGCTTCGTACGATTTTTTTTAGGCCTAGGCCTATTTATAATACAGTGAAACACGCCACTGGGACGCAGTCATGCAGAACAAAAGGAAATATTAAATCACGGCAGAGTACCGGTCATGAAACTAATTTGAAACACAATTATTCTTCAGTAATAAAAAAAAAATAAACCTACTTTAAAGTACCTATTTTCCCAATATCACTTTCCCCCAATGCTTGATGTTGTGTTTGTAATTTTCGTTTTTTGTTTGTTGTTGCTGCTATTTTAAAAACAAAATATCAATTCTATATCACTTAAAGGTAGAGACAAGTTTTGGAAACTACCCAATTTCAAAAAAATGAAATGGAAGCTCTTATTACCAATCATGTGAAAGAATATGTTTTGACTAATACATGATGATAACAATTTTGCCGGGAAACCGCCTACTAATTGATATATTTGGTAAATTAGTTTATCTATTGGTATGTGAGAGATAAACGCAAGTGTCGCGCACGTGTGCGTAGTTCCATATACATCTTTCTGTGTACAGTGCTTGTAACTTAACGAAGACTGGGCCAAATTTCTTATCATTTTGATGATTCCAGAACCTTGCAGTACACACCAATACTTATATGCTATAGATGATCAACCTTTTCTGATCGATTCCACAATGTTTCTTTCACAATGCAATCGCATGACCATAACTGGCCTTTATCTTTAAATTTTATTTCGGTTATTTACTAATGTTTAGGTGAAGTCGTTAATGGGAACTTAAAGTGCTTTAGTGGAGCCTAGTTCCATTCTTTGGCAAGAATTTTTTTTGAACTTGTTAATACATATGAATGTCAAACTTGTTTGTTAAAGTTATTGAAATTCATTTCCGTTCTTATGTCATTTCCTACTTGAGCCGGTGATTCCTGTATCGAACCTATAGGCCAGAATGAACGTCATATGACGCGTTTTGACGCGTTTTTTTACAATCCTGGTTTGTAAAAACGCGTCAAAACGCGTCATATGACGCACGAAAACCAAGGTTTGTCGACAAACCTCCTTTGTGGATTCGGGCCATAGGGGATATGACAATGCAGTAGTCAATGCGTTAATATTCATTGCATGTTAGCCCTAACTTGATCAAAGGAGCTCTGAATTACGATTACAATTACGAGGAGGCGCGATGGCTCAGTGAAAGAGCAGTGGTCCCGTGACTGGGAGGTCCTGGATTCGAAACCAAGTCGATGCTCTAGTGTCTTTTTTTAAGGCATTAATACAATACAATACAATAAAGTCATTTATATAGCGCTCTTAAAACTAACTGATGTTTCACTGCGCTTTACATAAAAGTTATCAAAGAATCTATTGTTGATCATGGTCAAAGAGGAGAGTTTTGAGACATTTTCTGAAGTCCCTCGGGAAGAGGTCTTAAAGCCGTCGGTCCCCTGGTTGTTTACTAACACGCATACACGTGCTTTCTTAGCAGTCGGGTAAAACGAAAAAACAAACAAAATACGATTCGAAAATAATAAACTTACTTGCTGAGTCTGGCCGTCAAGGGAGCTGGTAGCCTGTAAAATTGAAACAAAAAATATAAAAAAATAATATGTAAACATATTAGCTAAAGAGAGGAAAAGGCTCATTGATATAGTGCAAGTTATAAACTAAACAATTATCAATACTGCACTTAAAACAAAGCAGGCCTATCCGTGTTATTACTCCGATATAACCTGAGCTAGCATGATCATGCACAGGAGTATCCTAGCGGTTCATATCCATTTACCGCACCTGGGTCGAGAGTGGCAAATGTGCATTAATGTCTTGCCGAATGACGTCATTGCTGTGGCAAGGATATAAACTCCGTAATTTCTGATATACAGTCCATTGACTAACCACAGCACCTCAATGTCTTTGAGAACGGTTTTTATTTAAAAACTTCAAACCATACATGGGAATTTATTTTCAGAGATATATGCCATCCTCTTTATATTAAATTAAATTAAATGCTCTGAATCATATTCATAATTCATATGTTTTATATTCTGCGAAATAATATTTACCTCTCATCGTTGATTCGACAGCCACTTTTTTTCAGATCGGTCACTCTGTGCGGCTGATCATACGTCGCACTGTGGAAATATATAGAGAGGTGGGGTATGAAAAATTGACCCAAGAACATAATCATTTAATCATAGAAGACATCGGTACAAACCTATTTTTACAAGCTTTGCTTTTTGTTAGTTTTCGTCACATTTCACTACAAAATAAATATATATTTCATCTTGTGAAAGCTGTTAAATAACTCGATCAATAACTAATATTGTGACATGTATTTAATTTCCTTTTGTGTGATTATGATTTACAAAGAATTGTTATATATTGTAAAAATTTGTATCATGTGAAATATGGAAAATAATAAACTAAACTAAACATTAAAACTGAACTAAAATACACGGGATGATCTGTCATTTGATGGGGAAAATAAAATCGTCACTGTGGGAACGGTTGTAATGGATTTCATTGTTATTCTTATTTTTCCACTTTTTTTTTGGGGGGGGGCTATTTGTTCGTTTAAATTCTCGCTACACCAGGGGTTGAAGTATAGAATCCTATCCGGAAAACGAACCGTGAGAGAATAAAGAATAAAACTAGAAAAAAGGAAGAGAAGAAAGTGGAAACGGGAAATATTGCAGATGTGAATGAGTTGATATTGATATTGATATTGATATCTTTATTTATACATGGTTAAAAAAGCCCAAACAGTTACAAGACTGCTTTCCGTTGGGGCCGTGTGAAACAATGTAAATACATCGAATTAACATAAAAATGATAATGGTACATCAAATGACATATTTAAAACAAACGAGAAATAATCAAGATAAATATCTAGAAAAAATAATGATAGAATAGTACTGCCGAAAAGGTATATTCCTATGAATAACAATAATCGTGACTGTCCAAACAAGAGTACTGTGAATATACTTCCAATTAAATTAGGTAATACAAATTGTTACTAGTGAATGATTGTAATGAAAATAAACAGAAACAGCAGGAATCAAAACTTACGCCTTTGTTACACCACTCCCATAATGCATGTGACTTCGGCTAACGAAAAGATCTTGGACTCGCTGTTGCCCCTGGAAGGGATGCCCTCCAATTCCACCGTACTCCGTGAGCTTTTCTCCCCAGTACTTCCCGCCTAGTGTAGTCACCGCTTGCTGATGTTCCCTGCATGCATTGAAGACGAAAATGAAATATCAGATTTTGGCAAGACATTGATCTGCATTTGCCACACTCGACCCAGGTGATGTAAATGGGTACCTGGCAGGAAGTAATTCTTTGAAATGCTAGAGCGCCGCGATGACAGCACAGCTAAAGCCGGGGTAATAATCTCCAAGTTTGGAAGCGTTTAGTGATTGTAATAAGCGCTATATAAAACTGAGTATTATTTATTATTATTATTTTTTTAAAATTTGAAGTGTTGATTTATGAAGATGATCCATGTTTTCATGAATGTGTCGGTACCCAAGGTGGTGTAAAAGTCCTGACATTAAATAGTTAGAGGTCGGGGTATAATGGTCTTAATCAGGCCTAAACGTTTTCATCATCATCGACATGACCATCATCACCTCCTCACCATAATCATCACCACCCCTATCATTATATCACCATTATTATAGGAGGCGCGATAGCTCAGTTGGTAGAGCAGTGGTCTCGTAATCCGGCGACCCGGGTTCGAAACCAAATCGATGCGCTAGTGCCATTTGGTAGGCATTAATCCTCATTACCAGGTCTATCGGAGAGGACCTAAAGCCGTCGGTCTTCTGGTCGCTTACTAACAAGCATTTATGCTTTCTTAGCAGTCAGGTAAAATAACAACCACCACTACGTGCATAATCACCTTTACAACGATCACTGTCATCATCACCATCATCATTACCATCATCACCATCAACATTACCATCATCACCAACCTCATCAGGGTCTTCACCATCATTATCACCACCATCACCATCATCATTATCAAAATCAACTTTAAAACTATCATCATCACCATCATCACCATTAACATCTCCATCACTATTATCATTACAATCATCACCACCATCCTCATCAATGTCACCAACATCATCATTATTACTATCACCATCATCACCACCATCATCATTATAATTATCTTCACAACTACCACCATCCTCATCACTACCATCCTCATAACCCTTACCCTAACCCCAATACACCGACATCCTCATCACTACCACCAACATCATCATAATCATCATCAATGATCATCACTATTACTATCACTATCATAATCGCCATCATTATTATAATCATCTTCACAACTATCATCATCATAATCATAATCACCATCATCATTATAATCATCATCATCATCATCGTTAACATTGATATCACCATCATCATCACCATCACTATTATCATTATCCTCATCACCACCACGACCAATCATCACCGCCGATATCTGTTTGAAGTTCAACTGTTTGCCCTTGCACTTCGTGACCATTATTGATGTGCCTCGATCACCTAGGCCATTCTCTGTCATATTGAAGCAAAGTCAAGCTAGTAACACGAGCAAAGTAGTCGCTATCAATGTCACCAACGTGTGTATCGTTTTTTTTTTTTTTTTTTTTTTTTTTTTTTTTTTTACAGACTTGTATCAATCAGATATGATTATTTACGTCTGGGGACCGACCTTTAAACGTCACCATCCGAAAGACGTGACTCAGTTTTGAACATGCGTCCTCGCTTGAATCAGTTTGTAACTTCCACTGTTAGCTGGATTACAGGTGACGCCACAACACCTAGTTTTTGCAATCTTATGTTATTAATCATGTGAAATTTAGACAAATTAATCGTGAACAAAATCAGAATAAAAATGCGGGTTTTACCATTTTCTTCGCTGCATTGCCTGGATAGTCTCCAGCATCGTCATGGACGCCATGGTGTGAGGAAAATGCAATAATTTCACTAAGATTGCCAACAGACGACAAAGAAATACTCCCTATAAGCCATCAAAATCTTGCGTTTACCCCCATCAGCGTTCTCGTGGTTATATGTTTCTGACGGAAGACACACAATCCTATGAAGTCGAAATCAGTAACAATGTCACCCCTAAAACCACAGCTCAAATCGGTAACACATCGATTCGTAATTTTGCGGGATGACGAAATTAACTAGTTACTCTTAAAGATAACAGTTTCCTTTGATCGCATGCAGCTACCAATGACATTCAATGAGAGTTAAATTCCTTCGAGATTATCATCATTTCCTTCCGAACCGGCATCTTCAGTGTTTACAACTTTAAAGAAGCGTTCTCGCTCCAAAATCATGCAACGTGACAATTAGATCTTTATATAATATTTAATGGGAATGAACAACTTTCCCACAAGAACATGTATGAATGGATTCCAGAGATATTATCGTCTGTTAACATCATTACCAAAGGATGACGTTAAAATGGATGTCGTCTTTGATTTAGATACGGAGCAAGAAATATTGACGACTATCCTTCTGTATAATTAAAAAAGATCCAGAGACGGGTTTCAGGTCAGAAACAGACTACTCCAAACATGCTAAACTGAAAATAAAGACTGCGAAAAAGCTGACATCCGTGATTCAGAAACGGAGCAAGAATCGTTGTCGTCTTTCCTTACGTCGAAACAATAGAAAAAGAGCCATACAACGCGTGCTTAGCTCTGAATCTGATAAAAAATCGCAACTTGAAATAAAGAGGTATTTAAGATGGCCGCAGTGTTAGATTCAGTGAGAGAGAGAGAGAAAGAGAGAGAGAGATCGAAAGAATATTGACGAATTTCTTTTGTCAAAAGAATGAGAAATAAAGTAAATCGATACTGTCCAGTCATCTGGGTAGCCCCTTTTTGTTTAATGCAGCACTAAAATATCGATCAAAAGCTAGCCTACTTTAAAAAAAAAAGTTTTTTCAAATAAAGTTTTAGTATCTCTGTTGATAATATTATTAATGTCACTTGTGAGTAAAGCTAATCATGGTAGCGAATCATTAGAGAAGCGATCATATTAGTTAGGTTTTGGAGTTTGGGGAATTTTTGTTTCCACTTGATACGTTAGCATGATCAGATTCAATGAGTTAAAAGTTTTTTTTTTAAACTTAAGGTCTTGAATAAGACTCTGAGTATCATGACGACACGCCTTTTCTATCACGGCGCCATTTTCACTGAAACTCACGAAGAGTGCCACTGCAATTTGCAACATATACTGTAGAGTACGTGATTGCATCGCATTTTCACCACCTACTGCAGTGTCGCACTGTGTGAAATCGAATCACTTTTCACTTCAAGCCGCCTATATAATATGGACGAACTTTTTGCTGTTACGTGTATTTTATTGTTAAATGCATATAAGGCTGATCATTTATTGATCGCAAATAATATGGTTAAGTAGTGGATTATATTTAAAAATGCCAAAGGAAGATCTTAGAAGGATGAGATACTATAAATAGGCCTAATAGTGAACGCTATGGACAATGGCAAAGAGGTTGGACTACAGGTGCTGAATAAATATGATAATCATCAATTAGAGGTTAGGAGAAAAAAAAAGACGCAGAAGAAGAAAGAGAAGAAGGAGGAGAAGAAGAAAAGGAAGACCCCAAAAAAGGGCGAAGGAGAAGAAGAAGAAGAGGATAAAGAAAAATGAGAAATTGGAGAAGAAGAAGAAGAAAAAAGGAGGAACAAAAAGAAAAAGGAAACAAAAAGAAGAAGAAGAAGAAGAAAAAGAAAAACATGAAGGAAAAGTAGATGAAGAAGGCGAAAAGGGGAAAGGACGGAGAAAGAGAGAGATAGAGAGAGAGAGATTTAATTTACCCAACACAAATTTAACAGGGCCCTTAAAAATGGCTTCTTAAATATGAGTGATATGAATTTGAGCTGCGCCTGCAGCCCTGCACCCCCCCCCCCCATCAGCTCAATGATGGAACGAGATTTTAAAGAGAGAGAGAGAGAGGGGGGAGAGAGATATATAGAGAGAGGGGGGAGAGAGATATATAGAGAGAGGGGGGAGAGAGATATATAGAGAGAGGGGGGAGGGAGTCAGAGAGATAGAGAGATAGAGAGATAGGGCGAGAAAGGAGTGGGTCAGGCTCAGATAGAAACAGATATATAGTTGAACACGGTAGATTGTGGTTCTTCAGTACCTCTTCTCAGCAGTGATTACGGGGGCATTTTGAATCTATAACCTTGCCCCTCCTTCGATTCATTAAACCACAGGTCCACAAACCGCACCCGAGACCACATCGGATAGCGTCGATACCAAAGTTTGACAATCCAGGCTGGGCTGTCACATCTCCTCCACTACCCCCAACGTACACTGTACACTACTTAACACAAAGATGGGACTTCCCACCACTCTTAATCCAAACTCAATGGTCGCCCGGTAACGACCCAAGCTTACCGTACTCTAAGCCGCCACTGGAGCTGCGATGCAATCGGAGTACTTTCTACAGGTAAACAATGCATATCACGCTATTTCCCTCTCTTTGCCAAGTAGTTGCTTATTATTTGACTCTTGTCCATCGGAAAGCTAGAACAATCGCATTAAAATAGTATTCGCGTGGTAAAGCAAGCAAGTCCCATACACAACAACACAATTTCTTCATAAGGGGTACAACTATATTCTTGCAAAGACAGCATTTGAACATTATTGTAAGTCATCGAGATATTTATTCATCTTTCCTTGGTTTGAAAAGGTTGTGAGATTTTAACCACTGCAAGCTCGGCATGGGACGTTGAGGACTTAGACGAAAGTTTCGCGATTTTCCAGACTCGTGCCCATTCTGTCAGTATCTGTTTATCATATTCGTCTCGATTCCAGTCAGTGTAATCTTCTTTCCTTCCACTTCAAAGAGATCACAGTGGTATGTACTTGCCTTCTAATTGCGTTCACCTTGTTTCCTTTCCACTGAGTTGCAATATCCCAAACAGTTCAGTTGTTCACATGTAATTATATACACCCCAAAATAGTTTTAAAAGACTGTTAGGATTTAACTTAATTTCCAAAAATATCCTCTACAAATTATGAAATCATTTATAATTTTCCGACCGAAATACTAAGTCGATTTCCTTTGGGAAATTGAACTGCTACACAATTAAGATTAAAGTGTTTTATTTTAATTTTATTAGAATATTCATTAGGCTTAATATCTGGAAAAAATTTCTGTTCCTATGCGTGCATTCTTTCGAGACAATCGAAACGGAGGATATATGTTTATATCTGAACAATTTGTTGGATGATGAAACTCTTCTCATAAAATCGTCCTTCGATAAACATTAATAATGTCGGAGACGTGATTAATAAGTTTTTCTCAGAGACAAATCTTAATGTCAGTGTATTCGTATACTATCAGCAGCTTTTGTCAGTGAATTATTCGTTTATAAACAGCCTCTCATGACACTCTTGAAACTGTATATTTAGACTATTTCTTTTTCTAGGAAGGGACAGGGAGGGACATGCACTTACAAATCTGGACTCCCAAGTATTTTACATTATTGTCTCTTTCACATAATAAAGTAAATGAGACGAAACAAGCAACAAACTTGGGCAAGAGTTCCATATTATGCCCCCCTACTAAAATTGGAAGAAAAAAATATAGATATGTTTCAGAGTGGTATACCTAATAATATGATATATAAAACATGGGAAACTAGGGTTAGGGTACTAGGGTTAGAATTAGACAGTGAGAGATAGAAAGAAAGTGTAATAATTAATAGCAGGGGGTAAATTATGAAACTCTTCCCAAACTTGCTCAAAAATAAATGGATTATCAATTATTAATTTATTTGTAATACATGCATTACACACTAATGATTTGAGTATGATAACCACACGACTAGTGTGTCGGACGTACAATCTAACGATGGCTTGAGTTTTACTATTGTTTTTTACTTAGTTGTTTACTAAGATATAAGGGGTGTATTGATCAATGACAATGTTCCTGCTCGATGAACTTTGCCCTGGAACTGAAGCTAATATTGACCTTTGACCTCTGATAGAGTATAGACCGTCACCGTGACTGTGATGACGCCAAGCAGGGGGTCGTGAACATGTTCAATGAGAACATCTTCACAACCATGGCTGTTCCTGTCACTGACGAACGAATCTTTTTTCTTTTCTTTTCAAGAAAAAGTTGGAAACACTACAACTGACATTACACTGAAATGACAACTCAGTTCATCTTATAGTTTTACAACAAATATTATCTTGATTCGACATAAATAGTTGGGCATTAAATTGCCTAGGCTACAGTTGGTGGGAAATATACCAATTACAATCATGTTAGGGCATATTTTTTTCATTGTTTTGCTCAATAGTGTTTATGTAGAGTGTACGAGAGAAAAACAGGCCTCTTCTATTATACTAGCCTAAAGGCATTTCTCGTCAGAGAGCCCCCCCCCCCCCCCCAACTAATTGATTCTCTACTGCACATCACACACACTTTTAACACACAATGGTCAATTTTTAAGGGCGTTGATGGGCAGGGGAAAATATCGAAATGAACTGTGCCTTCTCTACTTCGATTAATGCATACCCACCCCTCCCCCACCCACCCCTCCTCGCCATTGTCAATACATGGCAGATTTACAATCAGGAAAGTATTTTTACCTTTTCAAAGAGTAGTCACAACGGTTTAGAGAACCGAATGAAAGATAATAAGATTGACAGACCATGAAAGACTAGTCAATTTATTTTAAAGTGCATCAAGGGATTAAAAGCTCCTTAAAAATGGGCCTTCTTTAAAGGAAACCTCACGATCCTCACCCCAAAAGAATTAGTGTAGGTACTCTGAAAATGTGAGGTATTCCAGCCTTTTGATGTACAATATTTCTTACGAAACTGTTCGAGAGATATATAAATGAAGACATTCTTGGTATAATGTACCTGTAATGCCTTTTACTTTTAGCATGACACGGGCATGGCCATTTTCATGAAAATGTGACGTACCAGGCGATGTTGTACATGTATCATGCAACAAGCTTTAGTTGGAAGGACCCTTTAATTCAATAAAGAAACTTTTACTTTTAAATAAGGTAATATCATAGCTGATGAGGTAAACAAATATATTTTGGTGGAAAATGTATAACATGAATTTTGTAAACAATAATTCGTTCCTATTTTCACGAAGTGACGGTAGTGAGGACAATCGTCACGCAAATTGAATGCGATTTTCCTCACCACCGTCACTTCGTGAAAATAGGGACGAATTGTAACTAATTTATTTAAAAATCATAAAAATATAGCAGTTGACAAATCTATTTCAATTAAACGTAACCTTCACCCCAGAAAAGCGCCAACTTATTTAAGCAATTTGTGTTCTGGCAATTGCATTACAAAGGATAATAGCAGGTGAATGAAATACTTCATCACCACACATCTGGGAAAGAAGCATCACGTTTGAGTACATTTATTGATAACTGACTTTGCATTGTACGTCACATTATCAAGAAAAGGGCGATGCCCATGTTGGGCTGAGAAACTACATCATTATTGCTTTATGCCTCTCTCTCATTACACTTTGGTGGGTGATCTTGTAGATTAATGGGCAATAATACAATAAATCTCTCAGAATAAGTGATTTCTCGGGGTAAATTTTTTCAATGAAGTCAAAGCAACAGATATGACAAAAATCCTCGCCTTAACAAAAAAATACATAAATATATGGATAATTTGTTTCCGTCTCAATCTGGGCCCTGATTCATAATTATTTGTATTAATAAAAATTGTGTTCACAGCCAATCAGATGCAGCGATTTCAGTAGCTTATAATTGTTAGAGTAACTTGTTAATGATAACAACTATCATGAAACAGGACCCTGGACCCCATTTCACAAAACTTGTCATCAGTGACAATGACAGTTTGTGTTATAAACTGTTGAAATCCTTGCTTCTGATTGGTTATCAGCAGATTTGTCACTGATTTTTGTCATTTGTCATTGAAAAAAGGCTTTGTGAAACGGGTCCCTGGTGTCAGTCTCGTCAATGTGACTGGGATATATTGAAATTGTAACCTGAAGATATTTTCATCTTTGATAATTATCAATCTATAATAATTTTGTGTTTGTTTGTCTCCTGACTTTGCAGACGTCATCGCAATTATGCCACTATCAACGCTAGAGCTCAGGCCGAAAATCGACTACAGCCAGAACACGTATGGCGACAAGAAATACAACGTAATGCACCTCATCAGCCTTTACAACCAAGACCCCTCCAACTTGCCATGGCAACAATCAAATGGGCGGACCCAAATCACCCAAGTTCACAGCATCAAGCTTCCCACCTTGAACTCTCAGAGCTTCGCCAATCAGAGCGGGTCTTTCTACGCGTCATCGTCGCAGCCACGCCTTAATCTGCCGAGCGTTGGGCGTGGCATGGCCCACAGTACGCTGGTGCCGTTTTCTTCGTACGGCAAACCGACGTGTGGGTATTTCTTTACCAGAACGACGGAGAATCGAAAAATGAGGACGGGGATTCCCCCTAAGTTTGGGTACCTGAACGTAACCGCGCCGCGGATGCGTTAACTCTGACATTCTAAACACGCTAACCAGGCCAGGGCCAATGACATTTAAAGACACTTTTGACTTTGATCAAGTTGAACTTTGACATATCATCAACGAGCTAAATTGATATGGGAAAAGAAATAACTTGAAGACGGTTTACTATAAAGTCTCATTCTATGCATAATCTTGAAATCTTAGTGACAAGCTTGTTCACTGCTTGCCCGATGTAGCAACGAATCAATGAAGAATTTAAGGTGGTTAGTATCACAGAGGTGCTAACGATGAAATTTATGTTTGTAACGGGGCCTATGGGAAGAAAAAACATACAGACAAAGTACATAATATATGTCTGACCAACGATGTTTGGTTAATATCATATGACTCTGTTATAAATTTTGTTTTCCTTATTTGGAAATTCAGTGTCGTCTTGTTCCTCTTTGATATATACATGTACATGTACCTGTTAAAATGACACCCAATGATGTACATGTAGGGAATTTAAAAATAATTAGGGTAAAATCATTAAAAAAAAACGGATTAAACTGCTGAGACCACCTTGCTGTTCCAAAGCGTATTTTGTTTAGATGAATTTCTCGGAGGGGGGGGGGGGGGGGTAACTGACCCCCTCCCCCAGCCTTACTATGACAATAATTGTCAGGCGTGATCGGAAGCATCTCAAGAACATTGACAATCATGAGATTTTGTTATTTCATGATGATCTAATATGATTTAATGTCCATTTGAGTGATGAAACCTCTAAATTGGCATTGTCTGATTAATAAATTCGTTTATATTTCATTTAACAACTACTGCATTCTTACTATTTAGAACAGTTTTGAGCGTAAAGTGGTTCTTTTTTTTTTAGGTAGCAGGCTACAGCGTATGCCAAATTTTCATTTCTAGCTAGTTGCTTTAGTTTTCTTGTACATAGATAATGTCGGTGATTGGTATGTCAAAAAACATGATTTTTGTATATAATATTTGAATAAACTTTTTACATGATAGTTGACGTTCTTATTGATTCATACTTTTAATTGACATGGAAATGATATTAATTCATGGAACTACTCATTAGCTAGTCATTCTAATTTCGATAGTGCGCCATCATGCTCTCGGAAGAGGTGGACAAAATTGGGTGAGAGAGAGGGGGGGGGGGGGGTAATGCCCGTCCCCCACCCCATCCCATAGTGGCATACCTATTGATTCATACTTTTAATTGACATGGAAATTATATTAATTTATGGAACTACTCATTCGCCAGTTATTCCTAATTTTCAAAGTCCATGATCATGCTCTCGGAAGAGGTGGACAAAATTGGGTGTGAAAGAGAGAGAGAGAGAGAGAGAGAGAGAGAGAGAGGGCGGGATATACGTCCCCCCATCCAACCCTATAGTCGCATACTGCTTACTAGACTAGTCGATATTTTATAAAATTGCTCCTTGGTCTTTTGAAGGAACTAACGCTTCCTTTTTGGCCTAGATCAATAAAATTGCTCTACACAATATTATGTTCAGAATTAAGAACATTCCAATAAAATGCAAATAAAAAAATGCAAAAATATAACTATAATGATACCTGTAAATCGACAAATTCATAAAGAAACCGTACAAATCATTAATTAAGTACATGTATAAACATGGAAATAGATAAATGAATGATTCCTCACGCAATACTATGATGTGTTTCCTTTGGTTCTTGGTAAGGTCCGAACAGATCGGTGGACTGCACCGTCCGGGAGACTAGGGCGGTGAACATAGGAGGGCCTGGTGGGTCCCAGGTTCGAACTTCAGCTGGTACAGAAAGCATCTTTTATGATGGTCAAAAATTCCTTTCCTTTCAAATCGTTATCAATTAATGTTACTTCAGTGAACTGAAGGTCAAAATGTCGTTGCAATTGATGTGTTTTGGTTATTGTACATTTTGCTGCTTTTTGCCCCCGTAGTAATGTGTGTTGTCTTCATTTCGTTAATTTTGGACGACTGCCTATAAAATGATTGTGACGTCATATTGTTGAGCGAGCCGTGCAGTGCTAGGTAACAAAACTACTTAGAGCGCATCCATTGATTTTGCATAAATTAGCTGTATGCGCTAGTGACGTCAACAATAGGGACTTTTAGAAATGCACGTCAAGAGCTTTGACTGCAACGTGTGGCGTCATGGCACTGCGCCTGCGTCACGTGGTCTCAGTCGGCGATCGAGAATGCGTCAACCTTGATTTTCCTAAATCTAGTACATGCAATACATACATACATATTGACATTTATAAAGCGCCTTTACATGCTGAAATGTGTAGAACAGGTGTCACATGCACGTGTTCTACACATATTTACATATTAGCAGTGAAGGGATGTTCTTTTGTTGAGGGTAGAATGAGGAATGTCCTCATTCTTTGTCCGTGATGTTTATTGTGTTACTTCCTGCATGCATATCGTCGAGTGCAATCTAAAATATTTCTAATTGTAGCCAACATGGGCAGTTAAGTACGTTGACACGCATGATCAGTCGGCGTTCGTCGTGTTCTCGTTCACTCATTCTAAAAGTCCCTATTGCCTTATCCTAAAGCGCATGCACGCTCCTACTCTATTTTTGAGAAAGGGGTGGGAGCTTACGTTTTGGGATTTTTTTTTAAAGAATTTGTGTAAAGGTTTTAAATGATCGAGCTATACAAGTCAAGATCTATGTTGCATTCTCCTTTGTGAAATAACGATTAAAAAAAACTTTGAATCAGAAAAGCTAACGTGAGGGTTAACAAAATAATGATAATAAAGATGATGTTGATCATCATAATAAAGATAATAACAATAAAGTTATTAGTTATAATTAAAATAATAATAATTATGAATATGATACTAATAATGATGATAATGAATAGTAACAACCATATTTCAATGAGAAAGAAAAAATGATAATAATGATAATACAATATTTTTTTCATCAGCCTCTTTGAATATGAAAAGTTAAAGGACAAAGGTTAGGAAATTCAAGATTTTTTGGGGAAAAGTTCATTGTGATTAGTATGATTAATAATGTCCGTTTCCATTATAAACTATTATTATCACGTACAGGTTAGAGCTTTCTGTGTTCCCAATCTTAAATTATGATTATAATATATAAATCACTAAAAATATTACAATAGTCGAGTTTATATTTGAGATTCTTTTTTTTACTTCAGAAGATATTATGTTAAAAAGGTTATTTTCTTTGTGCTAGTTGTAGCTGAAAATAAGGTGTCACATCATCAATACATGGAATTTGTTGTAATAATTTGGACAAATGTATTTATCATCAAAATAATAGGCTTTTAACTAAAGCTTTTTGTGACGCAGGAAATAAAAAATAATTTCAGCTATGAACATGTATTACAAAGAAAAGAAGGTCTGGTGGGGGCGCTATAACGATAACAAATAAACGAGCTCCCATTTGTTGGCTCAACAGGTCCGAGTGGCATGAAAGAGATTTACATCTCTTGAATGAATATTGATTTTGATTGTTATTTTAGTTGTAATGCCCTCTTTTTGTTTTTCAGATTCTATCAAAAAAGCATTGTGCATGTGCATCTTTTAAGAGATGCGTATTGTTATACTTAATATCAATTCCGGTTTAAAGGGGTATTTTTAAAGGAAAATATCAAGTGGGCAGGTTATAAGGAGCTCAAAAAATGGCGATGGAGCGGGCTGTCGAATACGTTTTTCATCTCCCCCCCCCTCCAAAATAATGTAGGCCTACATGCTTTACTGGGTTATACTATGGATATTTGACTTTTGCTCATTCTTCGTTCACTTTTTGTTTGTTACTCTAACATTTTTTTCTTTTTCAAATTAAATTGCCGTCTATCGATATTTTTGGGTCCGTTTTTGTTTTGCATAACGCACAGGTTTTTTTTTTTAAATATCGCCGAAAAGCAATGGTGATGATAATAGTGATGACGACGACGATCTCTCTCTCTCTAAACAAAAAAGAGTGATCACGAACGTCATCCTCAGGAGAGTGAAAATGTAGTGAACATTCACTCTTTTCTTCTTAGAGAGCACTCTGAAATCAATCGATATTCACTCCTAAACAAGCGATCATGGACGTCACTCACAAGAAAATGAAAATAGAGTGAAAATTCACTTTCTTTAGAGAGAGATGATGATACTACTTCAACTACTGCTGCTGCGGCTACTACTACTACTTCTAATATTGATAATACATGTAGGTCTAATAATAATAGTGATAATTATAATAATAATAGCAATACTAATTTTTAATATCGGTGGTGAACGCATGATAATACACGAATAAAATAAATAAACAATGTAAATGTCTATTTACAAATTCGCATCAAAATAAAAGAGCGTTTCCCCCTCCACAACTGAATTCCCCCTCCCTGCCCCCACTGACCCCCCCCCCCCCCTCCCTTGAATGGAAGAGGAATATAGGTCAATCGAAAAATCTTTTTTGTCGATCCAACAAAAATACATAGTCATAATAATATTCAATATTTGTACGATTATTATTATGATTAAATGATTATGAAATGTTATTTCCCGACTCTCAGATATCAAATTGGTATCAATTTAGATTGGACGCATTATCATGCAGTTACCTTCCTCACAATGCATTAACAATGCAAACATGTAACATTCGGCCTGCGCAAATGTTTGCGATTATGTTTAAAGCGTTCTTTATTCAAATGCAAATTACCCCCTACAGAATAAATAGAATAAGCCCAGTCATGCATAATAAGTTAGTAACGGTACGCTCTCAGGCTAGCAACAAAGGGCACCGCACTTTACTAGCTTATCTTTAAGTCGCACAGGCTTTGAACAAATTAAAAGTTACACGTCACTAATAAGCTGTCCGTTAAATAGAGCATTAATAATTATATGAGATTGATGTGGTTTGATTTTTATACTTAATATCGATTGTATTTTGATCCAAAGTGCGTTAAACCAGTAAATGGCTCACATATTCTTAACAATAGTTTGACACAGGGTCTGCGAATCGACACTAGAGAAGCTATTGTGCGCATGTCTTTTGTGTCTGGTGTTGCACGCGTCACATAGCACAGGAGCGAAGCAAATGTCGGAAGTCAACAAAAGACATGTTTCATTACTACATGTACATTAGATTAAGAGTAGCAAGAAAAAATAGCAATAAAAACAAAAACAATTATAAAGACAGATAATATTAAGCGGAAATTCACAAAGAAAAGTTGACAGAGTATCTTCGTTGGTGACTTGAATTATTTTGGTGAAAAAAGTGACTGAATTCGACTTGACTTCGAGCAGTTTTCAACGATTTGGAGGAGAGATTATATTGAGTTTACTTTCCCTCGTTTGCTTCACCATCTTGCGCCCACACCGCCGCCATCACCATGCCTAACTCCGGCTTCCAGGGGCAGATCAACCAATCCTTCTACGGGACCCACAAGGCACACCTGGTTCCCCTGGGAGACCAGTATGTCTCGGGCAACCTGCCCAATCCTGCATTTTGGAAGAGGTTTATTCGGGACCCCGTCTCGAGTATTGAAAATCCTAGTGGTACGAGGGTCCTCACAACGACAGAAGTACTCGCCCCAGTCAGGCCGAGCAACAACTGCGCCGCGAACCTCTCTAAAAACGACAGGTAGGAAATTTGTTTTAATTTTGTATTCGCCCCCTCCCCAAAATGTTATAATAAATACGACACAATTATGAATACTATTCATGGTTAAGAAGTAATCTTCAGTACTATTTCAAAATGTGTGGTAATGCTACCCCCATCTTTTTCTCCTCCCCCCCCCCCCCCCCGATAACTTTCACTTTACCTCGGCCGACAATCGTCATATTTCAAAAACTAGAAAATCAGGTACAGGTTTTATCACTTTTAGAGCTATACAAACTTAAGTATTTAATAATAAAATAATAGTAATAACACTTACATGACTTACTCAAGAGCCGCTATACAAAACAAAATACACAAATCTCTCTCCAGTATTTTAACAACATGATATCATTAGTAACTCTGAGTAAATAAAACCGTTTTAACATGTTTCTGAAAGGTTTCTAGGCATTGAATTTTACGAATGGCACTTGTTCCAGAAGATTGGTGCAACATGCACAAATGCATGAACATAAAATTATATGTAATCAACTTATAATCATCCTTTTAAAAAAGCTTCAACTAAAGGAATAAAAATCAAACAGAGAACAGATAAGGTTTCAGTTACTTTACCACCAAAAGAAGGGAAGAATACATGATAAAACTGTTTGATCAAACCAAAGAGATATCTCTTTGATCACACCTTGAAACCTAAATTCTCCTTCATGCAAAGACATTCTGTGGAAGGACTTGGTACTTGTTTTACAAGTTAAGTTTGTGCCTCGGCTTAATTTCCTTCTCCTTGTCAATGGGAAACAAACAAAGCTGCTTGGCATTCGAGCAAATCGATAAAATTGTTTGTGTAAATGACACCATTCTTGTCGACATTGAAGCAAAGTCAATGGACAATCAATATCAATCGCATTGACCTCAAGGTCAAAAGTCAGACAATTGATTAAATATTAGCAAAACAATGGACAAATCAACCAATAGGCGCCTGTATCTTTAGTTTTGTTTGATCAATGAGAGTATCGTTATGAGTTACTGACAACCATATTAGCCATGTTTTCGCGGGGGGGGGGGGGGGTGGCTGGGAACAGGACTTACAGGAGATATAATATTCTTATAAGGATTTGCTGACGTCTATTTATTTGTCTTAGATGCTAGTTTGTTACCTTTCATCTCGATTTAAAACTCATTTGATAGGTTTGAAATACTTCGATCTTGGAGTTCAAAGTTGATACAGCTATTAATAATTTTTTTTTTTAAAACTGAACAACATTATTCTTCAATCTTTCATCTTAATCTTTCATATTCTTCTTCTCCATCTTCCCGTTTCCTTCCTTACTCATACATAGGGCAACGGCAAATACACTACCACGACTTCATACGTCATCAACCCGGACAACCAATGAGGGATCAGACCACGCCCCTCTCCGTCCTCAAATTCCATCCTCCGCTCGGGGACGCTTCCGTGACGCGCACATTCCGTTGGTCGCGCTCAACTCGCTCGCTCCTTTCGCAACGACCTACAAACCAACATGCGGTTATTTCTTTTCGAGG
>JAVYIG010011102.1:0-63456 GCA_035222895.1 Strongylocentrotus droebachiensis
AAAAATTAAGCAAGCTTAATTTTTTCCCCGGATATGCCGGCACGCAAAGGATCACGCCGGATGCCTCCCCGGATACACGGTAATCCCGGAGATAACACGGATGATCCCGGAGCGACGATCCGGGATGATCCGTGATGCGATCCGTGAAAGTGTAAAAGGGCCTTTAGCGTCCCCTCACCTGTGAGCGAGTCCCCGGACTGCTGACGTTCATGACACGTTCACAACCCGCTTACAACCCGTTGCAGACGGTGGATTTTTTTTTTTGCCCGTATATCACCGTTCTGTAACGGGTTATGAGCGTGTTGTGAACGTGTTCATACAGTGTGACCATTTTCATAACGTATTCATACCGTCCTCATACCGTTCAACACCGTCCTCTTGCCGCTTACTTGCGGCCGGTGCCAGCCGGCCAAAGTTTTGAACATGCCCAAAACTTTCGCCGGGTCCCACCGGGTGTAAATATGCGCCAACGCCCTATTAACGTGTTGCCCGCTTTGATAACGAACCACCGTGTGCCCTCGCCGTTCTCCACCGTCCGCAGACATTTTCGCGCACGGTGGCACACGGTAGGCCTACACGGCAGAGTGTGAGAGTCACTTAAATGCAAGAAAGAGCAAATATGATAATAAATATCAAAGAAAGTGACAGCAGACTCATTTATGAAAAAAAAAACAAACATCCAAAACATACGCTATCCATTCAGTATTATTCAATGAGAACGTTACCTTAAACAAGGGAAGCGAATGAAGTCAAGATTGAAATCATCATAGCAAAGATAATATAATAATTGTGCTAGATTTGGCACAGTTGAAGCGAAGTTACGTTATGGAGTGTTAACATTGATAATAAAAGAAAACAATTATCAAAACAAATAGAAACAATTAGGTTGTTGTTTCCAATAAGCGTTAATACAGTTGTGTATAAGCGTAATTTAAGTAATTTTGTTGCCATTCTTCAATGATAAAAATGAAATATAGATGTTGATGTTGATTATGATAATATTCACCAACTTTTTTATTATCTAAATATTGTCAAGTACCCAATTGGAAATATCAGAAGACAGATGATTGGTATATGTGAGAAAGTTCTAGTGATCACATTAATCATACATCATTCATGTCCGATCGAAAGTAAACTGTATTATTGCCACGATGCTTAAGCATATCTATCTGCTGAATGACAGTGTTTAATAAAATATTAGTATTAATAACAAAAAATTAGTAACGACCGCTACATTGTGAGAAATTTAATTATTTACTGAATGATTTGAAGTAACCATACACACACGCACATACCCCACACACACAATGTATATATGGCAAAGTTCAAGCAAAGTTACGTGATACAGAGTTTATAGCACTTAGTATGCGTGGTAAGAGAAGGAACATAGTCATCCATACAATAGAAGTTGATCAAAACATTTATAAAATATTGATTGTGGTTTCCAATGAAAGGTTTTACATGCGTATTTGAGTAATTTTATTGCCATTATCCAAAGAGATTTGACATGGATGAATATAATATTAATGATAATGATGAAAACAATTATTATCATACTGATGTTAATAATGGTGATGGTGATAATGTTAATCAATAATGGTCACATTATCAAATAAATTCATGTTTGGTGTCCCCGGCCCCCCTACTCCGGGTCGGAATGACCGCATCCGTGTTACCAAAATGTCCGGTAAAGGGGTACTTTTCACGCACCAATTCCGGCTCGTACATACACAAAATTGACTTACACACCGGACTTAGGGGTGTTTTCAAAAGGAGGGAACACGCATATGCGTACCGTAAATAACACCGAGTGGGGGGGGGGGCGGGATGGTGTCCATCTAAAAGTCTATTACCATTCCGTTCAAATATTTGCATGATTGGAAGGGAATATACTTAAACCATATTCCTCTGTATACCATACAGTCATTCAATTCTATATCCTTTACATGCAAACGGGATACTACATTTAATACTGAATTCACTCAGTCATTCATAGTCATAGGCACAAGTAGGGCTCTGGAACTGCCTATAACACACGAGCGAAACAGTGCATTTTTTGTTTTATGAGACGGGTCGGCAATACATTCTTACAATGTAGTCTAGATCTAGAGTTTAGATAAATGATTGATCTAGATCTAAGTTAGATCTAGGCCTAGAATATTCTAACTTCAGGGGCGGATCTAGCTTTTTGCCAAGGGGGGGGGGGGGGGGGGGGGAGGTTGATCCAGTGGCGGATCCAGGATTTTCCAAAAAATCGCGCCGTTTTACTGTTTTACCTTTTTTTCCCCACTTGGCCGCCCGAAGGGGGGAGCGTTAAACCGCCGAAACCCCTCCCCTACATCCGCCCTGAACTTTAGATCTATATAGATTAGGCTACTCTGCAAAAGTAAAAGATTGAATTAAACGCGAAAGCGATATCGGCAGGTATCGAGCGTGTTTTATCAACTTTTAATGGAAGCCTTGGATGGTCCTATTTTTCGAGATAGGGACTTTGAAATCGTTTTCTGTTCTCGTCAACCACATCGTGAAAGACGTCGACACGACAACAAGTCACCATGGGATGTTCATGGGATATTCCATGCAGGCATTCTCATATTTGATAGGACATGAGGCAAAAAGTAATAATAATTCCCAGTTTCTCGTCCCCTGCTTGTCCCCTCTTTTCGACCCACCTCATTTATGTAGTTGTTGTCAATCACAGCGTTAACACATAGTGGACCACACTGTGTACCACATAGTCAAACAGACTGTGGTATGTAGTTGCCACCACATTGTGGTAAGCACTACATAGTACACCATAGCGTTACCACATGTCCCAAAATCACATGTGCCCCACACTATGGTATCAAATAATCTACCACAATGTGGTATACCCTAGCGTTACCACACTGTGGTACGCACCACATAGTACACCACAGCGTTACCACATGTCCCAAAATCACATGTGCCCCACACTATGGTATCACATAATCTACCACAATGTGGTATACCCTAGCGTTACCACACTGTGGTACGCACCACATAGTACACCATAGCGTTACCACATGTCCAAAAATCTCATGTGCCCCACACTATGGTATCAACATAATCTACCACAATGTGGTATACCCTAGCGTTAACACACTGTGGTACGCACCACATAGTACACCACAGCGTTACCACATGTCCCAAAATCACCATGTGCCCCACACTATGGTATCAGATAATCTACCACAATGTGTGTACCCTAGCGTTACCACACTGTGGTACGCACCACATAGTACACCACAGCGTTACCACATGTCCCAAAATCACATGTGCCCCATACTGTGGTATCACATAATCTACCACAATGTGTATACCCCAGCGTTACCACACTGTGGTACGCACCACATAGTACACCACAGCGTTACCACATGTCCCAAAACCACATGTGGTCCACATGTGGTAGCACGCTCTGGGATCAAACAAATAATTACCACAACCACACTGTGGCATATACCGCATAGTCTGATACTGTGGCCGTCCACCACATAGTCTACCACACCTTTCAGATAAGAAATAATTAGTAATTTACGTAAGTAACAATTATACTGATTTTGCCAATGACAACAATTAACACAGTATCACTGATTCATCTGCAATTTCCAATGTAAAGGCATTGGTATTAATAGACTGTAGGGCAAGTCACTGTATTGTGATGTTTCGTAGTCCCATCAGTGGCAGTCAACCAAACCAGTATGAAAATATAAAGAAAATTATTACAAACATATTTACCGTTTGTTCTCCTCATTTTCTTTACGGTTTTTCGTGAAAACTAATTAAAGATAATAATTATGTTGCCTCCTAATATTCGTGGGTAATGTGCCGGGAAATCGGAGGTGTGTCCAATTCAACCAATCACGAGGCGGGATTTTCCTACGTCATTGTCCTCGTTCGCTACATAGAAACATCTAACAACCATAATGGGGGATGACGCCGATGAAGCTTCGTCACAGAGATAAAGAGGTGTTTTATTCACTTCCCGACTGTGAATGATGTCGTTTTGAAAGAATTTACAGACACAAAATGGTCCAAAGCTTTTGCTTCTGCTGAGATTTTGAAAAATACGGACGGAAAAAAGAGCAAATTTGCGACGGATTTCCTTGCCAATGTCGCCCGTACTGAACCGTACAGCGACAGTACCAGTGCAGTGCAGTGCAAATGACAATGTTGTAACTTGCACTGCACTGGTACTGTCGCTGTATACGGTTCAATACGGGCGACATTGGCAAGGAAATCCGTCGCAATTTTGCACTTTTCTCCGTAAAATACCTCGAGATTCTGACAAGACTGAATTTGAAGGTGAGTTTCAATCTCTTTGTTTGCAATAACCATGATAACCCATCAAAAATTAAGGCCCTGCCTTCGACTTTGATCTAGCCTCATTATTTAAAACAAAAAACTTTAATTAGTCTAGATCTAGATCTAGATCTAGATAGATCTATCTAGAGTCTAGACCCTCTAGGACTAGGCTCTAGGCCTAGCTCTAGGCCTATGGGCTAGGCCTGGATTTAGGCCCTTCATTCATGCATGATTGATGGAGCTTGAATGATGAAGTTTGTCGGTTGTTTGAATCGTTCACAATGCCTCTGTGAGTTGACATCTATTTTGTTTGTCATATCATTGATGTAATCATGTACGTAGAGGGGTCCACATGTAGACCCTCCCTAGCTGTAAATTATAATAATGGAAAACAAAAAAAAATGTCGGACAAGATGGACGCATTGAGCCAGGCTTTACTTAACTTTAGACGTGCCTTCCTAGTTAGTTTAACGTATTGGCCTGGTCAGAACAGCATTATTTTAAACTGGTTTATATTTTCTGCCGGGATGTGCTGCGTTGTTTACATTTTTTGTAATCAGTGCATATGATTAAGCCATTATAGTTGCACACTAGGGGACAAAATACAAAGCCTATTTAGACAAGGGGCACTTTTTCTAACATGAAGATAGACATGGCGACTGTCGAGCTATCAGTATCACCAATTTTAATTTTTGACTTTTTTAAATAGAAAAGACTAAAATAACTTATAGACTAATATGAATTTTTGTTTTTGAAACATTTAACGAATTTTCAAAAGACGCCAAAGCTATCTGAAATTTTTGAAATGACAGCGAAGCTATCGCCAATTTTTGATATGAGCTTTGTTTTTGACCAAGTGTTTTATATTCTTTTTTCCCCAGATCCATCTGATATCCCTCCACAACCTAAGAAGCTGTGTAGGAGTCTACAATCTCGGCGCTCATCTGCCAGCTTTGATTTGTTGGACCTATTTGAGACCATCAGTATAAAATTTACGCCGTTCATATTGAGCACTAAATGTATGCAATATTTTTTGCTGTTTATCAGCAGATTTTTCAACATTAACTGGTTCTATTGATAACAACAAATATATATCACAAAATTAAAAAGAACAAAGGCAAGATCATTGGGAAACTTTTTCTCTGATATTTCTTATTCAATTTGGGGATTTAAAAAAAAATTGAGCACGATTTTTATATCCCTATGGTTCCATTGTAAATTTGTACAAAATAACCAACCTTTCATGAATAGACATATACAAATGTATGGGTCGACTGGGGTGTTTTACATATACATTATGTGCACCTGTAATATAAGAATATAATAAATATATGTAAAGATATAATTTCAGAGCTGGAAAAATGTTTTTATTTCCTAGGAATACAATACAAATTTTTCTTTGGGATGCCAAAATTAATCTCACTAGGTTTGATTGTTACAAACTGTTCCAATTTTTATTTCATCAAGAGGCAAACATTTTCCTTCAAATGTCAAGGAAACGATGTCCTACAGTTCCCTATTTATTCCAGACCTGATAATTATATTGATTATAAGAATTGTATCAAGGAAAGCAAAATGAATTATTTCGCTAACAGTAATATTACCAGTAATCACTTACAGTAATGTACTATTGTACTTGCATTGCCTGCTCATTTGTTTCATAATAATAATAATAATATGGATATTTATTATTTATTATGCATACATGTATTTTGCCATGTTGAAGCATTGCCAAGATGTATAGTCAAATATAAAACTTTATTACGTTCAAATGTATGGGTCGTTTCAAACTTTCCATCACACTCTTTGGACACTTGTTCTAATCCAAATATTTACAATTTATGAATTCCTCAACAGTAACAGCTTTTTGGCCATTTTTCTATCAACATATTTTTGGACATTTTCTCTGAACCCCCCCCCCCCCAAAAAAAAAAATAAAAAAAAATGGCTAGACACATCTTATCAATGTTTCATAATTTATTTCAATTCCATCAATATTTATGTAAAAACTGTTAACAATCTTTGCAGTTCAATTTAAATTGCATTTGTAAATTACAACATACATGTACCATAGTTCTGATTTCACTGGCAGTGGCAAGTACCGGTATTAGAAAAAGTACCCGGTAATAAGCTACTTGTAGATAAATGTCATTGACAAAATGGTAGTGCGGTAATTCATTTTACATAATGAATAAAATCAAATTAAACAGAGAAGAATATAATTTAATTGGCAGTTTTGGTATGAATTTGTTGTTAGGTTTCTCTTTGAAATTTGTATTGTTCTAAACTGATGCTATGCAGACCATGAGCAGTGTTGCTGTCTAGTACTACCTAGTATTAGTATTAACAAAGTTTTGAACAGCAACATATTTTTCGGGGAAGTGGAAAAGAATCTAAAAGCAACAATATTGATGATTTGATTGGAAGGAGTTTGCACAGTTGATGAAACTCAATAAGACATGTTGAATTAAATGAGGTAAAATATGATGAAGGAGAGAGGGAGAGTAAGGAGAAAACAACAGGGGAAGAAAAAGAGATTTTTAAGAGGAGACATGAAGAGAAGAAAAAACGTGTGTGATGAGAGAGAGAGAAATAGAGAAAAAAGGAAGAGTTAAATGAGTGACATGAATATACAAACAGATGGTAACTTAAACAAGATGCCAGAAATTACATAACTTGGGCTTAACAAAACTCGTCCTGATGACGTGCTGAAATATAAAAAAACATGGAAAATTGCAATTAGTGTTTTCAAGTTCACCAACAGCATAAATATAAATTAATTGCGCAGAAAAATCATACCTGAACAGTCTCATAGAGGTCTGAAATAAATGTTTTGCAAAAAATAATCAAGAAATAGCAAATTTGAATGCCTTTTGAATCGGCAAAAAGGCAATTTTACCATAGTTGGCGCTAGTCTTTTTCAAGGAAATCTTGTTAAAATCCAATAAAACTAATTAGCGGATTAAATTAATTGCGCAGAAAAATCACACCTGAACAGTCTCATAGAGGTCTGAAATAAACATTTGGCAAACAAATAATCAAGAAATATCAACTTTGAAACAGCAAAATGGCTTATTTACCATAGTTGGCGCTAGTCTTTTTCAAGGAAATCTTGTTAAAATCCAATAAACTAATTAGCGGATTATCTCATCAACGGGTGTACGAAATTTGGAGAACAAAAGTGTTTTCTCATCAGCAACTTCATCACAATCATTTGGTATAGTTAGTTTTCTCTGCCAAAGATGGGACTACGAAACTTTTTTTTTAGATGGTTAACTGGCCCTTGCCCCACAGTCTATAAGTAGACTTGTTTATTTTAGTGAATCTTTGGTTTTCCATATACTTGTATTTGATTGATTATATTTTAGTTCATAGTTAATATTTCCCTAATTTACGTTTAATTGTATGTAATTTATACAAAGTATTAGAATGTCTTAATAATTGAAATTTATGTTTTGTATTATTTTCGAAATGAATGGCATAAAAACTAAATCATCAGTAATTTAGAAATATGCTTTATATTCATATAAGTTGTATAAAAACATAAATCTGCACGCACCCTATATTTATTATGCAAATTAAGTGGTGTCAACTGGTTCAAATGGAAATATGCCCACGGACCAGTTTAATATCAACTGGTGAAACTGGAGATATGCCAACAACCAGTTGATACCTGGTTGTTGGCATATCTCCAGTTTGGAAAAACTGGAAATAAGCCCACAGACTATGTGGATATTACTTTGGGTTCTAGGACAATTACCCCTGGGAAATCACCCCCGGAAAATTACCCCCCAGAAAATTACCCCCAAAGGACAATTACCCCCTGGAATATTACCCCCCGGAGAATCACCCCCCGAGGACAACTACCCCCCAAGGACAATTACCCCCCGGAAAACTACCCCCCGGAGAATAACCCCCCGAGGACAATTAACCCCCGAGGACAACTTCCCCCGGGGAAAATTACCCCCTAGGACAATTACCCCCCCCGAGGACAATTAACCCCTAGGACAATTACCCCCCGGGGACAATTAACCCCCGAGGACAATTAATCCCCGATGACAACTACCCCCGAGGATATCAACTGGTTTAACTGGAAATAAGCCCACAGACTATGTGGATATTACTTTGGGTTCTAGGACAATTACCCCCTGGGAAATCACCCCCCGGAAAATTACCCCCCAGAAAATTACCCCCCAGAAAATTACCCCCGGAAAACTACCCCCAAAGGACAATTACCCCCTGGAATATTACCCCCCGGAGAATCACCCCCCGAGGACAACTACCCCCCAAGGACCATTACGCCCCGGAAAATTACCCCCGGAGAATAACCCCCCGAGGACAATTACCCCCCGAGGACAACTTCCCCCGGGGACAATTACCCCCTAGGACAATTACCCCCCGAGGACAATTAACCCCTAGGACAATTACCCCCCGGGGAAAATTAAACCCCGAGGACAATTACCCCCCGATGACAACTACCCCCGAGGATAACTACCCCCGATTATAATTACCTCCCGAGGACAATTCCCCCGATGACAATTACCCCCCGAGGACAAATATCCCCGTGGACAATCATGTTTCAATAGCAAAAGACGATCTGACACATTGAGCCCATAAGATCCCCTGCATGAACCCAAATACTATAACTCAAATACTATAGCACGTTGTCTTCCTCATTACTACACATTTCCCTTTTATTATAATTTATGCAACGCCAGTGCGGTTGCTAATTTCCACGAAGGATGTAAGTTTTAGGTAATTGTCCAGCGCTTTTCAAAATGCATAGAAATACATTTCTCTGGAGCAGCGTTATTTTAACTTTTTGTTTAATAGTCACGGTACCCTCTTAAGAAATAAAAAAAATTCTCCCAAAACACTAGAAACTATTTAAAGTACTGTATGCGGGCACCTTGCCGCCGAATGTACATAAATAAAAAGTGATATATTCGGTCATGACCTCGATACACGAATATGAGGATATTCGGGCCTCTCGTTGCTCTTATTTGCCTTGCTGTCAAAATATTGTCAGCGAATGAGGAAGGAAGACACTTTAGTATCTTCAACATTTTATTTTCTCATGTAATTACATATTTTAACCGTTTCTGGTATTTGATTTTTTTACAAAATCAACGTTTTCCAAATCATTCTCTTGCGGTACCCCGGTTGAAAATCGCTGTGCTGGAGTGACAAAATCAAATGAGATGAATTACCAGAGAGCGGATATTTTTTTTCTTTTGACATGGCACCGTACATATAACTTGAAGGCAATTTATATTTCAAAATAATTTAACGTATACGAAAACATATTATACTTCAGCATGACAACTTAAATAAATAGATAACGTGAAGAAAACCTTAATTATGGATCATGGCATGGATGAGGGCCCATTATACATACAAAGACAAATACACGATCAGCTGATTAAAAAAGTTACAGAGGATGCATAAAGGTAATCTTACATCCTAATTTCTTGGTTGTGCCATTGATGGTGAGAGAGGCTATAACGCGTACTCATCTGCGCGCAATGTATTGTTCAATTTCTAAGAAATGTAATTTCTGTTCTTTACTCGGTAGCAAAACTACAAGGGAATTCGGCAACCTCCACCTCCCCCCCCCCCCCCCCTCATATCAAATTGAATAATTTGTAAAGACTGAAATGAACTTATAAATATAAATAACAAAGAAATGAAGGTTTATGCAATTATCTGTAAATAGCAATTTGGAGAGAAGCTTGCGTCATACGTCACAGTGTTATACATTCCTCGGAGGTTATTGTCATTGGGGTAGTTGTCCTCCGGGGGTTATTGTCCTGGGGGGGGGGGGGGTAGTTGTCCTTGGGGGTAGTTTACCTGGGGGATAGTTGTCCTCGAGGGTAATAATAATAATAATAATAATAATTCGGTTCCAGCCGAAGATGGCGTGAAACCAGAATGTGTACGCCCGGCGAAACGAATTTGTGGATCATGTCATATTCGGCTTGCAGCAGGTAGGGCATAGGGAGAGTTCGAGAAATCAAATGGGTAAGATTCTGGACTAGTCTACTCAAGGCTGCTGAAAGAATTTAAGGAATGATTACTACCCGGAAAGTACCCATTTACCATATACCTTTAAGCAGTGGCGTAATGAGCAAAAACGTTTGGGGGGG
Organism: Strongylocentrotus droebachiensis; assembly: GCA_035222895.1. Taxonomy (NCBI): domain Eukaryota; kingdom Metazoa; phylum Echinodermata; class Echinoidea; order Camarodonta; family Strongylocentrotidae; genus Strongylocentrotus; species Strongylocentrotus droebachiensis. The sequence goes on from JAVYIG010011102.1 coordinate 10,470, forward strand.
GCTGACACAAAAAAAATCCGCACCACCCCACTCTAACATGCTGACCCCTCCCAGAGTAAGAAGCATTTGCAATTTAAAACCAAATTAGACGCATTTTCAGGCAATCAATTACCGACAAATATATTAATGCCCAATGTCCAAATGTCTACAAATTTAACCCAATAAACCCGGGGCCAGGAACTAAGTTATTATTCAGTTCCCCCACCCCCTCCCGCGTGAAGCGCGGTAGCTTTGACACTTCATTAAATTATTAGAGAAAGAAGACGATCCGTTGTACCGTTCTCGACTCTCAATCCTTGTCGAAATCAGTTTGCCCCCCCCCCCTCCTGCGCGAAGCGCGAAAGCTTTGCGTTTCATTCAATTATTAATCTTAATCCCGGTGTCTGAATTCTTTTTCGCCCATCCCGCGCAAAGAGCAGAAGCTTTGACGTTTCATTAAATTAATACTCTTAAATCCTGTCTGAATTCATTTTCGCCCATTCCGCGTGAAGCGCGGAAGCTTTCACATTTCATTAACTGATTAGAGAAAGAAGACGATTCGTTGTATCGTGTTCTTGTCTGAATTCAATTTCCCCCCTTCCGCGGGGAGCGCGGAAGATTTGACACTTCCTTACATTTTTAGAAATAGTAGACGATTCGTTGTACCGTTCTCGACTCTTTATTCTTGTTTCGCCCCTTCTGCGCGAAGCGCGGAAGCTATGACATTTCATTTAATCATTAGAGAAAGAAGACGATTCATTGTACCGGTCCCGACTCTTAATCCTTGTCTGAAATCAGTTTGCCCCCCCCCCCCCTCCTGCGCGAAGCGCGAAAGCTTTGCGTTTCATTCAATTATTAATCTTAATCCCGGTGTCTGAATTCTTTTTCGCCCATCCCGCGCAAAGAGCAGAAGCTTTGACGTTTCATTAAATGAATACTCTTAAATCCTGTCTGAATTCATTTTCGCCATTTCCGCGTGAAGCGCGGAAGCTTTCACATTTCATTAACTGATTATAGAAAGAAGACGATTCGTTGTATCGTGTTCTTGTCTGAATTCAATTTCTCCCCTTCCGCGCGGAGCGTGGAAGATTTGACACTTCATTAAATTTTTAGAAATAGTAGACGATTCGTTGCTCCAGCTTGTTGCAGAATTTCTGGAATAGTCATGTAATCCATGTTTTCAGGCTTCCTGGATTAAGATTAGCAACATTATTACACACTGCACATATATGTTAATTAGGATAATTATACTACATATACATGGTATATCTTCTCATGTATTAATGATTAGTCTTTCAAAAGTGATTTACAATGTTGCATCGCACCATTTTTAGGCTTTATAGATAAACAATGACAATGCAGTCCATACATTGTACATAATTATGCTAATTATGCTGTTTAAGACAATTGCATTACTTGGAATAAAAAGCTGGTGTCATAAATGAATTCCTTGTCATAGAAAACCCTTAAAAAGTCGTATTATCCATGTTTTCAGGCTTCCTGGATTGAGATTAGCAGCATTATTACATATTGCACATAATTATGCTTATTAGATGATTATGCTAATATGGCTATTAAAAAAGTTGCCCAAGGTTGCCAAGCTGGCAATCAAGCTGAATTTACTTCAATACACATCTAGAAAACAATCAACTAAAAAACCTTGTACTTATCAACTTTTCCAGGTCTGAAAAACTTCTACAGGACTATTCCATGATTTTATTGAATGTTGATTTTATCGTCTGGAGAGCAAGTGAACCGATTTCTGTAGGTCTTGTTGGTGGGAACGGAACTGAGTTGACAGAAATGTTGGCATTAGGGATATATTTGTATTCATTACCCTGTGTATGAGGATGACAGGATGTTAACGAATTCCTCTAATCAATATATTTTACAATAATCCCTGCCGCCGTTTTTGTTGTCTGTACCTTTGTCGGGGCACCTGTACTATGAGTTATTTATGTAAATTTTGAAAGAAAATTCCATTGTTAGGAAGTAAAGTTACATCTGCAGTGTCATTAACAATTTAGGATTAAAAAAGGTGGTGGTAGTACATACGAGCTGGGTTTAATCATGGACCTATTACGGATGGACATTTATCGTTTTCTTAAAGGTAATACAAAGTTTTGGTATGGGGTCATGAATTTGGTTCAAATGAACATAATGGAAGCAAATGCGATTCTACAATATTAGTGATCGTTTTCGCGGTTGAAAACGAGTCTAAATTTTGAAATTGTAAATAATAAACTCTTTTTGTTGTATAGCTCCCTCTCAAGGTCAAGATATTAATTAAGCTATAAAACAATGTTTCTTGACTAAACTCGACCGATTAGCTCTTCCCATTTGGAAATTATATATCACAACTACATATTCTGAGATTTTCATGGTCGCAGCTAACAATGTACGGCCGTATAGGCGCTATTTGCAATTTATCAAAATTTACCGGGAGCACCGGTAATTTTTTTTAATTCAATTTTTCTCGAAAGCAGAAGTGTTTTAGGGGCTAATTTTTCTAGTGCTTATGATACATCCACAGGGGCATCCAAATGTATCAAAATGGTAAAGAATCACTATCCACCCAATTTCAAAATTTCCCAAAACTTTGTATTGCCTTTAACGAATTCATTATGATTGTCTCCGTCAATGTCGTCCTAACATTCCGTACATGTTTCTTCACTTTGATCTCATGATGGTCACCACCAAAAAGCCGGGACAGAATCAAAAAAGTGATTTTACACATGTTAATCTTAATGCGCAGAAGATAATAACTCGCTTAAATCATGGAAAATCGATGTGCAGTTCTGGTTCATAATCGGAAATTATTGTTCCGTGTACTGTATTTTATTTTGAAAAACGTGTTGATATTACCAGATAGAGGTTAAATTTGGATTGGTTGTCATTTAAAATCTCGTTTCCCCCAATTTCATCATAATATTCTTTTAATATCTACAAATTTTGTGCAGCTCAAAACTTTTTGAGCGGATGAAATCACAGTGGACGGATGCTCGATGGATAGAGCGTATGAAACACGTATGCAATGAGTACACAACGGATGCAAAGCGTTTTCCAACGGATGGCAAGATTTTTTTACGTTTTACATCCTCTTTGCATCCGTAAGTGCAGTGGGACCGGGCCTTAAGCGCAAAAAGTTTTGAGCTGCACAAAACTTTTAGAACGGATGAACTTCCGCCGTGTACGATGTAAATCCGCGACAAATACGAGCAACAAACGTTCTATGTCCGTTATCATCCGTTAAACGTCCGCTGTATCCTCTCTGCATCCCCTGGGCATCCTCGCAACTCACATCCGCTGCAGCTGAAAACGGAAAGAGGGAGGGAAGATAAGGTACATGGAACGTCTATACATCGTTAGTAGCACGGAAAAAGAAAGGATGTAAGCGTATGCATCTCGCATATAAAGTATTCAAAGTTGTCATCCACTTCCATCCGCTTTCATCCGCTAGGCTTCCGGTGAACATCCGTTTAACATCCCCGCTACATACTACCCACGTCCGTTATTTTCCGTTCTGTTTTCGCAAGTTTTCGCCAATTTTGTCCATTTCTGGAGCGGATGAAAACGGATGGAACCACCCTCGAAATTTTGCTCGTCCGCTGTGTTCCTTTATGCATACGTTTTGTGTCCATCGGCCAGTGGGACCGGGCCATTATGTAGACTTCCCGGAATCGTCGTTTTCGTCGATAAGCATTTATTGGCCCTAAACTCATTCCAACCTTTAAATACTTCTTTGTGTTTACCTTGTTCTGCGGTTAATCGTACTTTGCTCGTGATTATCCTTATTTGACCGTTTATAAAAATGTTTTATCTACATGTTATAGTGACTATCAAGCATTTTTACACACAAGCGGGACAATAACCGGAGGGAATAAATAACTCTGATGATATGTTAGTCGTTATCTACATTCATAATTCTTAATCAAGTCACATGATTCTCATCTCCCTTGCTGTGTCACTGAAGGTACACCAAGTCACAGAGCGAAGATTCAGTTACTATAGTCAATGAGGAATAATTGACAGGTAAATTGCCAAAGGAATTTTAGTTAAATTAGCTTTAACTGGATATACACTTGTGTGCTTTAGTTTTGATCGCTCTTTGACCCATCACTTAACACCATCAGTCTCCCGAGTCCTGAGCTAGTGCTACAGATACCAATAATATGTAGCTAATTTTTTTATCATCATGTCTTTTATACAGAGTTATCTAACATTCAGTCCTCATTGCCATGGAAACGGTCACCTACACCGGTGATGACGATGACATCATCATCGTTGTGGAGGAGCAGAAGGAAGGCGACCATCTCGCGGAGGTTCAGAGAGAAGCCAGAAAGAGAGCAGACTCCATCTTTGGAAAGATGACGAGTTCGATGACGTACAAGCTAGCTGATAGACCTCATTGGTATTCAACGATAGTCCTCGCGTTCCAAATGAGAAAAAGTGTTATTTAAAGAGAAAGTTGATTTCTGGGAAAAGTCAAACATATTTTGCGAGCTTGTCTATTCTTTTTTACGTAAATGTGGAAGAGCATCATTAAAACAAAACCTGTTCAAAAGCCCTCATATTCGAAATATCACAGGTAACAGGTGAATGTTTGTGCAATCCCATAGTGCCTGTGACTTTTCGCAGGACGGGGCGAATTTTTAAAATCGTTTTGATGATTTTCAAAACCTCAAAGTATACACCAATACTTCTGTGCTACATAATCACATTCCCATCGCTTCCACACAGTTTCTTTCATAATGAAATTGCTTTATGGCATACACTACATTGTAAAATAAACCGTCTGGAAGCAATTGAGCATGTTGGGAGAGATTAATGTACTAAATAGAAAGTGGTTTACACAGTGAGGCGGGTTCTCGAATAATCAAAGTAAAAAGAAACCGATTAAATCTTACTGAATATCAAACGTTCTACATACACCAATAGGGTATAAGGGACAACACCAACATTTGGCATCGACACACTATTTTTCCCAGACTTGGGGATTATCGAAGCAGACTGATACAACAAAGATGCTGAAACATTACCATACGTAAACATTATAACATGTCAGTTATTCTTTTTCAAAGTTACATCGAATTGTGGAGTAATATATTTACTAACCTCAAAGTTCGAATGGAAAGTAAACAATGGGCGATAAAATAATGTTTGCAGTAAACGCTGGTATAAGCATACATGAACCGTTTCGCCGGAGGGGGAGGTGGAGGGAGGCAGGGCTGATGTCTTTTGCCCGAATATCAACTTTCAAATTAAGGGGGAAGGGGGGGGGGGTGATGTCTGTTGCTCGAATGTCATTTTCCAAATAATCATTTCCAAATATTGCGATCTAGTGAAGCGAGCGAGCAGAATATTGAAAATTGGGCAAAGACATGTATACTAATGTTCGGCGGTCAAAATCATACACCAACTGAACTCCTAACTTCAACCCTAGACCCAACTCTTTACCTGTTAGTAAGTCACTTCTCACCTTCTTGCCCTGATGCCTGTAGGCCCGTCAATTGACAACCTCTAAATTAGATCCCGCTACTCTACTCTGTCAAGGGCCAAGTACCTCATTTTCTCGTGAGCTTTCTCTTCTCTTTGGGTGGTATCTTTACCTTGGTCTTCCCATCTCTTTTGCGGTCTTCAAATAGGTTTTTCCTTTTCGGTTCCTAACCCTAACCCTAACCCTAACCCTAACTAAAACACAACTGCAAACAATACCCGAACCCTATTCCTATGTAAGAAATATAGTCTTGACCAATCGCAGCCGGAACAAATACCATCTTTTAACAAAATATATCGCTTGCTCTAATTCTTGATGTTTCATTAATATGATACCTCTAGCATTTTCTAACAATGTTCGGTGGATGCCTTGTCATACCGTTTGTGTTGGGACCAGCTCTATGCATCGAGGGGAAAATTATTCTCCTCTCCAAACTCCTCGCCACTATCTGCTTTCTATCTGGAATCCAGACATTCATCATGACGACCTTTGGTGTACGGTAAGCACCCCTATGTCTATTCCTGCAAAACAACACCACGACAATTACTACTACTGGTACAAGTAATATTACTACAACAACAACAACAACAACAACTACTACTACTACTACTACTACTACTATAATACTATTAGTACTATGCTATTTGTTCTACTACTACTTATTCCACTACTACTACTTCCACTACTTCTACATGTACTTCTAATAATAATACTTATACTAATACTACTGCCGATGATAATAATGATATTCTTGATGATAATAACAGTAATATGTCTATTTACACAATGCAGCTGCCATACCAATATAATATATCGATTTTTACAAAGTATCCTATTATTACATCGGCTCTAGCAGAGACACCATGATTCGGCGCTGACTCCCAGCCTTAATCATTCACAGAATATCATTCTACCGAGTACCATTTACTTCACATAAGTGGAGAGTGGCAAATTTAGATTAAAGTATAGCAAAATGACACAGACGCCATTCTAGGGAGTGGACGAACCATGCTCCATGCGTTCTACATCACCTCTATACATTACTTTGTATATATTATTTTGCTTTGAACGTTCCCGAATTGACCGAACTATTTTTTGAAATAGAGTTTTTTCAGTTTTGGTGGATATTCCCGACCTCATGATACGGATGTACTTATTCCAAGAGAGTGAAAGTGATGCATGCAAAATGTAAGTGTTTTAATCCCATGACCACGATGACTGGGGTAATATATTTGTAATGTTTTGTTTCATATCAAGCTCACTCAATTTATCAATGTAATTTATGATGAAACCATTTCTTTCTTATCCTACTGAGAAAAAGGTCGATTATTTGTTCGTAAATGCAAACTGCACTCCGACCCCAGGGAAGTATGGACTTAAGCAACCCGCAGCTCATGCTGTTGAAAATTACTTTTAATACATTTTCCCCTTTCTGTACCATTTTTTCCATGACGTAGACTTCCCATTGTCCAGGGACCCTCGTTTGCTTTTGTTGTTCCGTTAATCTCTATGATGAATGTGCGAGAGGCCTGTCCAGCCGGAGGCGGTAAGTCATCCTAAAAGAGCATAGTAGTGTTTCCCACTGTCCCATGATTGTGATTAGTAAGGTATAGCAACAGTGTTAACACTGTGTTAAAACAGTTCCAACTCTGGGTGGAGACAGTGGTGACTACACTAAGGGAACAGTGGGAATAAAGTGTGGGAATCGGGTGAAACCTCTAGATGACAGTTTAGAGAAAACTTAGTGAAGAAACGGTGTGACAACAATCATGACAAAGAGCATACAATGTGAACCCAGTAACGAGAAATAGTGAAAACAACGAGCAAAAGGCTGAACAATTTGAAGACTTTGACGAAACGCAGTGAGCTCAGTAGGCAAAGTGTGTAAAGAGTAGGAAACCGTGTATAAAGAGTGTGAGCACAAAGTGGAAAGTTTTCAAAACTTCCCACAGTTTTTGCACCCTTTGTAGTTTTTGTTCTTATTTTACTTTCTATGGTGAATATGCTAGCGGCTCTTCAGCTAGAGACGGTAAGCAGTCTTGAACTAAGTGCCTCACAGTGTCACACAGTTAAATCTGAAAGCAGTCGTTATGATGAAATTGTGGCAATACAGCGTGGCACCAGTGTGGAAACATAATGAAAATGGTATCATCATTGGGAGACACGTCTGAATATTGTATGGAAACAGAATGAATTTAAAATGAAGTATTAATTTGTCCAAACTGTAGGCCGAAATTGTGCGGAAACAGTTTGAAATAAGTGTGGAAAAGTTTTGAACATGGCGTAAACAGTGTGAAAATAAGCCCTAGTGTGTGAGCACACATGTTGTTTACACTGTGGTCCTCAATAAAATCATGTACGTGTGGATAGTTCATCTACGTTTTCTCAAACCATGAAAATGTCAGCACAGGGACTTACAATGAGTGATTTCAAGTTGGGTGTTAGTGTTTAGAGCAGTGAAGAGCTCTTAAATCGAGCTTAAAATTTGTTTTTGTTTCGTAATATTATTTATTGTATTCATTCAATACATGTACATCCTACAACTTATTTCAAATTGCAATACATAACATAACGGAGTAGACAGTATACACAACTCCATTATTTTGAATGAATAAATCGTATCGTAATAACCCCCTCTCCAAATTAAAGCACAAAACAATAACGAAACCTGAAAACAAAAAATTATTAAAGATATTGTTGAGTTCTGGCCATACTGTTGCATTATGAATTATGAATTTTCGGAAAACAACTATGAAGTGCGTAAAGGTTAGCATGTATTGTAATATTTTAATAGCATCACAGTAATTACCCGTTGAATATTGCTAAAAAAATCACAAGAATAAAAAGAACTGAACACAGGCATGAATACATTGGACTACATAAATTTTTGGTATGAGAACTTGGTGCAGAGTTTAAGACTAATTTCTAGCCATTTGTTAAATAAAAGAGCTCTCTAAAGCAACTTTTTCCATGGGGCATAGCTACTACGAGGTTCTTCTAAATAGGAACAGAATAAATGATGAAGCTCTTAATTGATTGATTAAATCTCTAAAAGGACTCGATCTTGTCCTCGATACCAAGAACCATATTTTCGCGTCCGTGACATACATATACGTTTGATATAACATTTGAATGTTAACATCGAACGTAAAACAAAACACATTTCACTCTGAACGGCTGTAATTGTCTATTTCTTGTACAATAATTCAATGAGCAGCAATAAAATGAGAACGATGAGTCGACGAATCGATGATTTTCCGTGAATCTAGAAAACATTGCTTTTGCATGAGTGATAAAATCTTGAAAGGGTGCATTATGAGTAAATAACATTTTAAAAGCCCTTATATCAATTTTTTTAGAAGGATAAAGCTACGTTTCAGTAGTACTTTTTCACTAGCAATTATTACATTTTTTCCTTCAGTTTTTCTAATGAATTTTGTCTATTTCTCTCATTCAGATAACTGAACGAATGTTGAGGATAATGCAGAGTTTTATAGTCGCATGCAAGAGGTAAGATAAAGTACTATATTCGGAATCATCCCTTTATTTCACGTGCCGATATTCTAGATTAGAGATAATCAATATAATTATAAACACCAGATACATATCTCGTCAGCATAATACAATAAATTAAGAAACCGTTATATTTCATAAAAACATAACTCATCCTTACAGATTATTTCCAGTAATTGTTTTATAATTAATATCATGACTAATACAATAACTCAGTTTGATATTTTAGATTTCAAACAATATGCTATTCTCTGTTTTAAATCTAGAAGGGTCGAATTTGTTTTAATTCACATGGTTTGTGATGGGAGTATGTTTGCAAAAAACGTAACGTAAACATGTAATCTAACAATACAAGGATATCTCTAATTGCTTTACACAAATAGAAGAAAAGGAAAAACAATGCATAATGGAGCGAGGTCTATGCAGCGTCCGCATTAAGCAAATACGTTTATCTAGGAGAAGGCTCGTCTTCGTTACAGGCAGATTAACTGAAGCCAGACCACTGATTTTTGGAGCGCCGATTGTGAAACTCTTCATGTTATGCACATTAATGTCTTTATGTTAAAACATAATAAAATCGATCTTTTTCCTATTCTTGCAGACTCAAAGGGCCCTCATAGTGTCTTCTTTTTTCGAGATTTTTCTTGGTTTTTCTGGAATCATCAGTATCCTGATGAAATACATTTGGCCTCTATTCAATTCAATTCAATTCAGAACTTTATTTCAGACTCAGCTGCACAAGGCAGTGGTCCATAAAACATATGTTACATATAGATAGGGATAATAGCGGAGTATGAACATGATGAGTATAATAACAACAAATCATACAAATACTAAAGAATATAACAAACTAAAAACTATACTACGTATATACAATGTAACTGTAACATGTAACCTGTATCTGTAAAAAATGATAACAGAAGGCCTATAGCAATCTAACTCTAGTCTATGCTGTACCTGTAACTGCAATATTAAAATAAATATATGTATAACAAAGTGAAGTTGTAACTTAATTGTAACAATCTCTGCTCACTAACTAGAACAATTAATATACTAATAATAGATAACTAGATATTATAACAAGCAACAAGGACTATGGACTATACTGCAACCATGAGAGGCTGGATAATCCTTGGTAACATCTTGCAAAATATGATCAATTCCGAGGTGTAAGCAGGCTTTTAAGCCAAAATTTCCAGAGGCCCGATGTGTACCTAAGACTACTATACGAGGGGTTCACTAACATCTTTAAAATACTATTCTCAGAGACATCCACTCTCTGGATGAACTTATACATAAGATTTCGTAATACAGCCGAACAGGCTGGAACATTCAACTCAGCAAACATTTGACTAGCACTAAAGTATCTAGGTACCCTAAGAAGCATTCTCATGGCATCATTATAGGCCACAGTAAGCCTGTGCAAACTGCTCTTCTTAAAATTACTCCACAGATGCGCAGTGTACAAAGGTGTACAGTATGCCCTAAATAATGCCACCTTCACGTCTGGAGAACACATATGAAATTTCCTAACGAGCATATTACCTTGAGCATATAATTTACGACACTGTCGGCTAATATCTTTATCATCACAAAGGTCCTCAGTAAAAAAATGACCAAGATACATGACCTCTGTACATACATTGAGTTTAGCTCCACATAAATAAAAATCCGGGAATACCAATCTACGGTGTTCCTTACATCTAATTATTATAACATGACTCTTTTTTGCATTATATTTGACATCATTATCATATCCATAATCAGAACAAATCTTGAGCAAACTCTGCAACCCAGCAGTTGACGGGCTAATAATAACGAGGTCATCTGCATACATTAAATGATTGACTACGATACTGCCAACTACACAGCCTTTTTTACAAGCATTCAAATTGTCGGATAGACCATCCATGTACAGGTTAAAGAGAAAGGGAGAAAGAATACCTCCCTGTCTAACTCCATTACTGACATGGAATGGTTCAGACACACTACTTCCCCATCTAGCCATCATTGTTTGGTGGGTATACCAAAACACGAGTATCCTAATCAGGTACTTAGGAATCCCTCTATCAGCCATTTTCGTAAACAGCTTTTCATGATTTACCCGATCAAAAGCTTTGGAAGCATCAAGAAAACAAAGAAACAAGGAAGAATTTCTGCTACGATAACTTGCAATAATTTCCTTCAGAGCAAATATACACATGTCAGTGCCATGTTTGGCTTTAAAACCGAACTGGTTATCTTTAGTAAGAATATACATCTCTAACCTACCAAGCAATATCTTTTCCAGCACTTTGGACAGGACACTAGCCAATGCTATAGGTCTATAGTTGTCCTTACTAGTAATGCGACCAGCTTTATTTTTAATGACCGGCACCAAAACAACGGAAATCATACTATCTGGTAAGATACCATGAATCAAAAATCCGGAAATGCACATTGCAAGCAAGGGCATGAGTTTCGGACTTGCAAACTTTAAATGTTCAGCTGTTATAGTATCAAGACCACATGACTTATTGTCATCTAATTTTCTAATAGCTTCTTTAACCTCCTCAGGAGAGATAACCATATTTACATCAAAGTCAACATTAGTAACATCCTGCACCGTACTCTGTACACAATTAAACAAATCCTTATAATGGCTACACCACAGTTCACTTATTTTTTCATCACCAGAGATACCTTCAATATTAGTTGGAAGAGGCGCTTTACTATTATTAACACATTTAATTTCTTTCCAAAATTCATAATAACTTTTACCCTGCAATTTACGAGCAACAGAGTCCGCCCGCATGACTTTCTCATTATTCTTAATAAAACGGAGAGCATACTTGAATCGTGCATTGGCCCTCTTTTTTAGCTCAAATAACCGTCCCTGTCTGTTTTTGCCAGCTTCAACCCAGAGTAGGTGAGCCTCACGAGCAGCAGAGCTAGTGGAGCTCTGACACATGCTCATTCCAGCCAGGCCTGGTATTATGAACCTTGTTTTTACAGTGATATAGAGATTCACTAGCATCACATAAGCATTTCACAATATCATCATATGTATTACATACATAATTAACATGGTCATTGTTCACACAATTGGAATCTCGACATAAAAAAGCATCGTGTGCATGTACATTAATTCCCTCAAGCAATAAATCAGTATCACGGCAATAATTATTCCTACGATTTATATCAATCTTAGTCCAATCTAGCCTGCCTTTATGTACAGTGTTAGCCATGCCTGAATCACGTTGCCCAGGCAAATTGTCAACATCAATTGATAAATTTATAGGAATATGATCAGTTGTAGCAAATCTATACATAATTTCCATCTTCTCTATAGAGGCATTAGCATCTGCTGTATATATACAATGATCCAACCATGACGTGGTATGCCATGCTTCACTAACATAAGTGTAACTATCTGCAGGTAAATAATGCAGACTTGATAACACAAAATTATTATCACAACAATATTATCTCAAATGATTTCCAAATAAGGAACTATTGTCAGATATGTCTGCGTTCCAATCACCTACCACATAAACACTGGTAGTGTCTAACTCAGAAATAACCGCCGCAATAAATGCTATTTTCTCAAGATAATCACTTTCATTTTCAGGACACTCATAAGGAGTGTATATATTAATGATGACAAATTTCTTATCATCAATTTTAAATTCAATTCCTACAGCCCAATCAACATTTAATCTAACTTCACTAATTAAGTGTTCATATCTAGTGTGCCAGAGTATAGCCACCCCACCAGGTATACGACCCCGAACCAGACCATTTCTGAGATCTGTAGTGGATTCACCAATACCATGATATAACGAATGTAAAGAGTTAATTCCATTTAAATCTTGCTTAGCTAACCAAGTTTCTTGAAGACAGATGATGTCTACCTCATCCTGAAATAGTTTTTCAATGACAAGACGACGAGATTTCTCTGCACTGCTCTGCCCAAGACGCAGCCCACGACAATTATAACTAACACAATTGAACTTAATTTAAAAAAGGGTAGCATAATCCAAGCTAGGGCTCTCTCTGGCTCTCTGGCTCTCTCTGGCTCTTCTCTTCGAGTAGTGTCACAGACCCCTGCTTCCGAGGCTCATAGTACCTCCTAACGAAAATACCATCTGGCCAGATATCAGGTGCATACAACTCATTGACTTCATTGCATAAAGCGGTAACCTGGAATGATGAGAAACGGGCATTCTCCTTTTCTATCTTTCGACACTTAACAGAGTCATTCAGCCTTTCTTTTAGGTACTCCTGCAGTATGGTAGAATCAAGATCAGGGTCGAACCGAGTAGCAAAGACATTGACCTTCTTAGTCTTGACAGCTTGTATTTTCCCTACAGTGGCTGTCCCCACTATACCCGGCTTCTTTTTGGGCTGTGGCCTTTCCTGGGGTTGTTTTTGGGCCTGGCTAGAGTTGGGCTCAATATAAGGGGCCTTACGTTTCCCACCCCGACGTACCACCTGGGTCCAAAGATTCTCACTCCGGACTTCTTGTGGTACTGGTTCAGTAGACATGGTGGGCGTGGAACTAGAAGCTTCTTGCACCGTAGAGATAGCCGACACACGTGAATCCATCTCGGATGTAACTAGTTGAATATCCTCAGTAACTTTTGCCTGGCACATAACAGATTTCTTCATTGCTGTCATTTCACCCTCTAGTTTCTGAAGTCTTCCCAGCAAGGCTGACACATCGAGGCTGTCAAAACTAACAGGCGGGAGCCTGTTCAGGTCCTTTGCAACGAAAGTCGGAGCCTTGTCACCACATTCGAGAAGCAATTTAATCATTGCTTTAACATTATTAATGTCCTTTGTAGGGCCTTTGTGCAAAATATTCCTCTGGGTACCAAGATCACCACATGCATCAAACAGGGCCTTTTTGGATTCCTCAATTTCGTCTGACTTAAAGGAAGACGTAATCAGGCTAACTATCTCATCAGTAGAGATCGTGTCCATCTTATTTGACAGAAAACATAACAGCTCATCTACAATAAACACAGCGCCATTAGCTGCTTTTATCACTTCAGATCTGACATTCTTGCTTCCCCCTGCCATGGCTGAGCAATAAAATCAAGGTTATCCAGTCTACAGCACAGACCGAGTCATAAGTAGTATATACTGCCTTGAGAAGTCCTACGTAGACAAAGTCATGTTGTAACCATAATAGGTCTGTCCCTAACACCCGTTGCAACACAGAAGTTCAGTGTCCACTGGGGAATTGCAACGTTGTAAGTATTCCATATACAAATTCGCTCTGTTGACTTTCAAGTTTGGTACAGTTACAGTTAATACACAAACCACCATTGGGAGGTAAAAAAACAGCGGCCTTTACGAGTGAGTGGTCTTTGAAAACAGATTCCTTTTGCCACATGAGAAAAAGTTCATTGTCCCTCATTCAAACGAAATGTGTAAGTACTTCATATTTCTTTTATAATATGAATATGAATAAAGTATACTTTTAAGTAGGGTGTCTAGTTATCAACCCTCGTAGATAAGACATGGACATTGAGACGATAAAATGTGATGAACATTGAAAAAAAAAAGGGAACAGCACGTGTAGAGGATTATGTCTAAATAAATATCACCTTGGTTGTAAATCGTTAAACTGTTTCTTTACTTATATATGTTTAAAGGCTTGTGCACTCGTTAACGACGATTTGAGAGGAGAGAAGATAACACGGACAGTTCGCCCTTTTTTACTTTCAGTAACGATGTTTTGAGTTCGAATCCAATAAAGAATAGGGCCCCCGAACAGATAGCCGTGGCCGATAGGACATATCAAAAATTCATATATATTTTTTTTTGCACAGGGAAAGGTTCAACTATTAAACAATTATTGGTAACGGGATTACACGGAGGAAGTGGTAATTGTCATTATCATGGGCGTAGAAAACGAGGGAATGGGGATGGGGGGGGGGGTATGTTTCCTCCCCACAATTTTAGGTGGGTAGAAAGAGTGTACAGTATTTCCCCAGGTTTCAGTGCCTCTTTTATTTATGGTGGTGTGAGAATAATCTCAAAAAAATCAGAAGGATTTCGAAAATCTTATATCACCAATGGAAAGAGTAACATAAGATTACCCAGGGACGAATTTTCGTTGGAATTGTGAAAATATTTACAAAAGATCGGCAAATTTTGCAGTCATTTGCGTCCGTTCCGAAAAATTATGAACTTACTGATAAGGGTCTGGTAATTTTCATTTTGAGAGCAGATATCCTCAAAATTGTGAGTAAAAAGTGGTAACAACTGATTGTATGTTATCTCGCATTGAAAGTTATGATATAAACTTATTTTTTATGGATCACATTTGTGATATCAGTTGTAAACTATAAACACTCATACGCGAAGTAAGGTCTCGTTGTTTTGATGACTTTTTTTGGTTGCAGCACGCTCGCCGATCTGAAACTGAATTTTCTCGATCGCGATATCTCCTAAATCCTTTGACGATGAATTTTCTAGTTGAACCAATTTGTAGTAAAGTCTTTGCTGTCAATTTTGTATTAATTAAAATGAATTAATTTGTGTATCGAATATCACATTCTCTAATATTTTCAAAATCCCCGCGAACTTTGGTCACCCCTTCATACTTAGTTTGCACTACAACAATGTATAAAGAGCTTTCTATCGCACTAAAACATTAGGTCTTTGGAAATCAGAAAATGATCTTGCTTGGTCGCTACACTCCTTTGTATTTCATTTCGAATATCATGTCCATGAACGCTAGTATACTTTATGCGCATTCATATGTACACTTTAATTAGGATATGATTAGCCTTTTGTTTAAAAGTCATTACGATTTTCAATTTCACAAACACAATGTTTGCGTTCGCTCGCTACGCTTCATCGCTAAATCAGTATTTATGAACATACTTCAAAGTTATATGCCCTACATATCTGTGTTATTATGTGTATTTGGTCTCATAATTATGTTGAGAAAATATTCAAAGAAGCTATTAGCCAAATACTACAAAATATTTTCTACCTTCATGGTACTGACCAGTTTTAATTTCCATTGTCATTCTTACTTGCTCCCAGCGGAGATTGTTAACCAATAAAAAACACGACCATTGATGAAAATTTGCTGGAAATATGGGACAAAAAAACTAAAGCATTTTCAGAAAAGTATGAACGAACCGCTGTGGAAGTGTAAATTTATATGTATGTGAAAGAGAAAGTGAAAAATATGCTTGGTCTAATAAGCAGATTAGTACTTTTAATGAACCCGTCACTATTATTCATATGTATTTGTTATTGATTGGTAAATTGTTTTGAAAGTGGAAATAAATTGAATTGAATAAGGCCTATCCTACACTACGCTTTTGAATCTTTCATTATTTATCAAACTACACGTGTGCACAAATACGCAATATGTAGGTATAATATGGAGGGAGTGCGTGTTTGTGTGTGTATGCGTATGTGTGTGTGCGTATGTGTGCGTGCGTCCTTGCATGCGCCTTTGCGTGTGTGTGTGTGTATGTTTGTTTGTTGTTGTTTTTTTGTGTTTTTTTACATGTATACACTTTATTGTTTTTTCTTTAATCATCCCCCAAAACTGAGGACCTGTCTACGCCACTGGCCATGATTGTGTTGACAACATCCGAATTAATATTTTCAATTGGCCAGTTCACGGTTGCAGTCTGAGCATGAGCAGATAAAGGTCATTGCAGAACAAATGTTGAAATACATGGAGACGAAATAATGGATACGTGCTCATGAAAGTTATGTAACATTATTCATTCATGCACATTCAGTGCACTCCATGATACACAGGTGGAAGTATTCTTCGACCAGGGGAAACAAAAGCTATTTATATAGCACCTCCATCGCTGTAGGAGTGATTATTTCAAAATGTACAAAGTGAGATCTCTTCATGTTTTTAAGATCTGTGGATATTCGGGGTCATTGCAGTAATTTGCTAACCGTGAACTGGTCTATTTGAAAGGAAAAAAGACGATCTGAGTTCTTACCACTTCAGCCAATTTAATTCTTTTGAAAATGCTGCTCTGCTCTTTCTGATTCTTCGTGAGGAAGACATTTATTTTTGCAAAAAAGAAGAATGTTGATATATTTTCGATTTGTGTTGCGTTTCGTCCATATGGAATTGCCATATCATTGCGATTTTCTAAACCACTTTGTTCCCTCTGTCTGTTTCACAGCATGATGACTTTAATCATTCTCTGCTCACAATACATTAACCGTCTCAAGGTACCCTGTCTAGGGTTCAGCAAAAGCAATGGATGCTATGTCTTTAGATACCCACTATTCCGCCTTTTCCCGGTAAGTACGAACTATTCTACCTCAAAGCAAAAGAAAACATTTTAACATTATGTACTGATTTTTTGCACTTTCGGATTGCAATTTTTTTTCGGGGAGGGGGGCATTTAAATGATGATAATAATAAAAATAATATGGTTATTTATATAGCGCCGGTATCCGTCAGGTTCTGACACTCATGGCGTTTTACACATTATTACCCTCGTTAGATCTTCATGGAATTCTTATGCCACTTCTAAAATTGTCTAAAATCTTTTACGAGTGGTCCAGATTTAATAGCAAAATTCTCCTGCTTCGAAATGATTGAACTACAATACTGAATTTTTCGATTGCGTAGAAGAAGTTTCTAGTAGGCCCAAAGCTCGTGAAAATTCCTGGTTTTACAATAACCAATTGACACATATTAAAGATAAAGGAGAGTTCTGGTATTAAAATGCGATTACATTGTGAAAAAAAAGGTGTGGAATGGATCAGAACCAGTTGATCATTTGGCATGTAAGTATTTTGTGCACTGCAAGATTATGGAGTCATCAAATCATAATAAATTTGGCCCAGTATTGGTAAAGTAACAAGCACTGTACACAGAAAAATGCATATGGGACTACACAAATGGTGTCGGGGCTAGTACAACCTTGATTTCCTTATCTATCTATGCTCATTACTCAGCCAGTACACATTTATTTAGCACATGTCATTTATTTGTAATTTTGCACATTCAGTGTAAGCTTCGATTCTGTGAGAATTTTTTTTTTTTTTTTTTTACCAGAACTCAAGTTTATCTTTAATACATGGGGCAAATGTGGTACAGGGAAGGTTTCAATGAATCGCCCTATATTTTTAGCAGTCACATTTTCATGGTTGTTAAGTTTCGTCTTGCATAACAAATCCTGTAATTTGTTACACATTGCTTACAGATCTTCATCGCCGCAGTCCTTTCGTGGCTACTCTGTTTTATCCTGACTATCACTGATGTGTTCCCCCAATAATCCTAGCTCACCTAACTACAGGGTTCGTACCGATGCAAACAGTGAAGGCGTGGCTAATAAACCTTGGTTCTATTTTCCTTACCCAGGTGAGAAACAATTTTTTTAAGCGAACGAGGCGATTGACCACTTGACCAATAGTGGGGGAGAGGGTGTCGAAACCAAAATGCAATTAGTTTCTTTCCTATGCTAGCAGTGATGTCGTGACTAAAGCACCTTGATTTTTTCCCTCAACCAGGGGTCAATCAGGAATTGTAAGAGGGGTAGGTCCAGAACTTTGTCTTAAAAAATGGGCAAAAGGCCGAAAAATATTGTACAAGCAAGACAAGCGAACAATCATGCAACAAAAACAAACAAGAACAATACTTATGATAACCCTCAAAGACTGAATATCAGGTCGAAAATATGAAGGTATGGCGTACACCTAAGACTTATAATTTCAAAAAGGTAGGGGGAGGGGGTAAACAGCTTGCGAGCGTCAAGTAACGCCCGGCTGGAATGCTTCCCAGGGAATGGAGATTATGCACACAGTGTGTGCGGGCAAGCACTGAATCCAATGACCGGGGTAATAGTATATTTGTAAAGCGCTAATAGAGACATTTGTATTAAGCGCTATATAAAAATTAAATATTATTATATAATAGAAAATTAGAACAAAAGATAACCACAAATCTTAAGAGGTGACATATATGTTTTGGTTAGGTACTCATTTCATTTAGCCATCGGGTTTTAAAAGTGGATGGTATGGGCCGGTTCTAATCCCTTTACCTGCCAGCGGTTTTACGAGAAAAGATGAAACAAAATGGCGTAGTCTGAGGGAACTAGTAAGACCTATGGATTAAAAATTGCAGTGCTTTTCAACCTCACACTTCCGACTGCATTACAAGTATAACTTGTTACCTAACACTTTGTATTTTTGGTCTCAATAAGTACAAGGACAAAATAGCGTTATAGGCATTGCCCTGGCCTCTGATGCGTAACTCAATAACAAGCAGTGCCTTTAATACCTTTCAGAAGCGGCATCCAACACCCTCTTCTTCATAAACCCTGAAATCGTAAAGGTTTTTTGTTGACAATATGGATTGTCGTTCAGTCTCGGAAGGTTATGATTTCATCAACATGATTTAATCTTGCCAAAAATTAAAAAATCACACCCTATTAAAAGTGATGTGCATATAATTATGCGATTGCATTGACCTTTACCATCAAAATGTGGTCCATAGATGTGAACAGTTTCTTGAGAGACGTAGGATTAAGATAATATAATATTAACTAGCTGGACCCGCGGAAATCCGCGGGATTCTAGAGGGGGGCGGGGGGTGTAAATAGATATATAGAGACTGTCTAAATTAAAACCACCAAGAACTTTATTTGCCATTCAGGCCATTAAAAAAATGTTTTGCGTCCCCGCCCGCTTTAATACTTTTTTGGGGCCGCCTCCTATTTTTTTTTTTTTTAATTTTTTTTGATTTTTTTTTTTGAAAGAAAAAAAAAACAGCGTCCCCGCCTGCTTCCTATTTGGGGGCCGCCTCCTATTTTTTTTTTTTTTTTCTTTTTTTTTTTGAAGAAAAAAAACATGAAAAGCACTGCTAAAATGTATTTCTGATTTTAAAAAAGAAAAAAAAAAATTGTCGGCCGCCATCTTGAAAAATAGCCCGAATGTCAGGGAAAATGTACCGAGCTGCCATTTTGAAAGAAAAAAAAAGGGCCTCCTCCTTCCCATTTTTCGAAAAAACAGGACGCCAAACATGTTTTTTTTTAAATTTGGCCTTATATAAAAAAATAAAAAAAACGATCCAACTGTACCGGTAGTTATTCTTTAAGCCACTGGAACTGCGTAGAGTTCCGTAGTGTGGAAAGCTTTTACTGCTTTGTCGATCTGGCGTAGGGTAGCGTACTGTTGCGTAGGCATGTAGCGTAGTGTTGCGTAAAAAGGCGTACTTTCTGCGTCAAATTTCTACGCCGAAAGTACGCGAACAAAATTAAACATGTTGAATTGTTTTCGTTCATCTTGCGTACCCCTTTCCGTCCCTCAGCATATAGTAACGTAGGCCAGCGTAGTTGGTACGCAACACTACGCAACTCTACGTATTGACCCCACGCCAATTAGTGACTCGCAAGTGTCACAAATAAAGTATTAAAACATGCTCATCTGACCCTAGTTAAACGCCTAAACCCCCCGAGCTTTCGGGGGTTTATGGCCCCTTGAAACCCGTGGACCCCACGCCTATATTATATATACACTCAACCCGCTGCGATCTGATCTCCCCCCCCCCCCCCCCCAACTTTGAAGAATGTTAACCCCCGAGCTTTTGGGGGTTTATGGCCCCTTGAAACCCGTGGACCCCACCCCTATATTATATATACACTCAACTCAGGACCCGCGGAAATCCGAGGGATTCTAGAGGGGGGTGCAGGCAAAAAATTAAGTTTTTCATTTCGGAGGCTCCATTTCAAATTTTTGGGAAATTTTCGGGGGCTACTTTTTCAACTTTCGGGGGCTCTTTTTTCTGGGGCTACTTGTTCATTAATTCATAAAAGGATAGGCCTACACTTTGTTGAGATTTGTTTAGTAGGCTAAGGTTTCAGGCTTCCTACTTCATAATTGCCTTTAAAAAAAATATTAAAAAAAATTCTAGTTCAATAACTAAGTTTTCATGCATTGATTTGATGCAAGAACTGTAACATAATGAACCTAGATTGTGATTATTTCTGACCATGAATTGCGATAATCATTTTTCAAAGTAAAATTTTCACAAGAAAATCAGACAGTCGTTTAAAAACGTAGACATTAGTAATATTTTTACTAATTCTAAGCTCAGGTTTCGTAAATCTATTCACGAACCTATATTGAAATCGCGGCAATAATGATGCAAACCAACAGATAACAATTTCAAAGTGTCAAATGAGTTGAGATGAGCTTGCAGGAAGCTCAACACCGGCGCCGCAGGCGTCGGACGCCTGTGGGGCGCGGTCCCGGTGTTGGAGCTTCCTGCAAGCTCATCTCAACTCACACACACTGCACTGCGTGTTGATTGAAGGCAGCTTGCGACTGAACTGTCAGTCCAATGGTTTTCTTGTGAAAACTTTCCTTTAGAAAATGATAATCAAAATTTTGTATACATGGCCGTAATAATCACAAAATAAGCTTTGATTTCATACCTCCATTCACGAAAACTATATAAAAATCGCGGCAATAATGATGGAAATAGGTCTCTAAGTTAGGACGTGGACGGGAAGCTTCGTGTGTATCTCTGTGGCTTGTGCAGCGCTAAAGCACATCCTATAGCACATCCTATAGCAAGACGCTTTACTCTCGGTGATCCAGCCCTTTGCATAGAGCATTTAATACGCAACATAATGTGAGTGGTTGGTCATTTGTTGTGAGTCTCTTTGAGAACTGTAAAGAAATGAGTGTGATCGACGGCGCGGTCTATATAGAGAATATCATATAGGAAGATACCTAACACGGGGTAAGTCATACCCATTCAGCGTGCATTTAATACGCAACTTAATGTGAGTGGATAGTCATCGGTCGTGTGTCTACGGATGTTATGTTGAATATCCATGAGGTATCTCTGTCGTCACGCATATCATGCATTATGCATGTCGCGTCTGTTTTCGCCCTGGACGTCGACACGGAGGAGGACCTCGGGCGGAGTATAGCCAATTCGCTAGAGTAGACTCTCCCGCGGACGACGGCACCGGGCACGGGTACCCCGAGGGGAGGGTTCAGGAGGAGATAGCTGCACCAACTTCGGTCGGCGATCTCATTAAAAAACAATAGAATACAAAGGCTGGCAGAGACGTCGCGCCCCCCGCGGAGCCTTAGCGTATTACTTATAGTGATGATACCATGCTCGTCTATTTGGGAATGACATTAAATATTTAACCAACAGATTAAATCTTGGTTTGTTATTACGGGTCTCTTACTGGCATTCGATCTTGTGAGGCACAGATATGGGTGTATTGGACTACATTATTTTCATTCTTCTCTTTAATCTTGGAAAGGACAATGGGGAGCGCCCTCTTTTTCTGCAGGAGGTGTGTTTGGGATGAGCGCCGCTGTTCTTGCCTCCATCGTTGAGTCCATTGGGGACTACTACGCATGTGCCAAACTATCCGGAGCACCTAATCCACCCGATCACGCCTTGAATAGAGGGATCGGCATAGAGGGCATTGGCGGTTTCCTCGCAGGACTTTGGGGCGCATGCGTCAGCGCTACATCGTACTCGACCAACATAGGGATGATCGGATTGACAAAAGTAGGCATATCAAAACGTTTGGGTAACTGAGCAGGGCTCGTTTTATTAGCAATAATTGTTCTATGGAGAATGACGTGAACATGTCTTTTTTTACATCCATCTCCATTCTGCTAAAAATACCACATATTTGGTAAAGATTGACTAGTGTAATACGAAAAAGACTATGTTCTTTCTTTTATAGTAAAGCAAACAAATTACACTTTCATTATGATTTACTAGTGTTGTTTTATTTGTTAAAGTAGTAAATTTATTGTTATTTTCAGCTCTAGTGTCCTTTGGCAAGACATGTATCTACATCTGACCCTCTCCATCCAAGTGAAGTAAATGGGTATCCAGTAGGGAAAATAAATCCTTGAATTCTTTAGCGCATTATTTTGGTGGCTCAGCTACAGCTGGGGTAATAATATGATACTTCATATTAGGCGCATTAGTGTTTATTCATATAGTTGTTGCGCTATATAAACAGACCAATCATTATTATTATTAACAGAGAATTCATTCAACATTAGTCATCTCTGATTGCAAGGTTAAAGAACGAGGCCCGTATTTTCGTAATGAGATAGACTTGTCGCAGCGCAAAAGAAAGGCCTAGGTTACGTATAACTACATACAGATCCATGGTATAAGGTCACAATGTCTTTTGTTGATGTGGGCAAAGATCCATCTCTTATACAGCCAAGATAAGGAATGAAGATGACTATCTTTTATCTTTGGTGTCCTACCGTTTGTAGGTGAGCAGTCTCTTGGTAATTCAAGTGATGTCCACTTTTCTTGTAATGATGGGAATACTTCTCAAGTTTGGTTTGGAATGAAGATGACTATCTTTTATCTTTGGTGTCCTACCGTTTGTAGGTGAGCAGTCTCTTGGTAATTCAAGTGATGTCCACTTTTCTTGTAATGATGGGAATACTTCTCAAGTTTGGTGCTGTATTTGCGACTATTCCCGAACCAATCATCGGTGGCATCGTCGCTGTATCTGTAGGTAAGACAAAACTGCTCCCTAACATTTCGTTGGGCTTCTTCCGTTGTATTTTTTAACTCGGGGGCAGATCCAAGATTTTGTTTATAAAAAATAAGAGAGGGATGTGACGACAGTAGCAACGTAGTTCCCCATACGAACTTCAGTCTCAGTCCGCCCCTACCGGTTCCCCCCTCCCCCAAGTCTTTCAGTGATTTAACTGAAAAAGTATGTTTCTTTTGTGAACGAGCCACTGCATGAAGTGTCCTCTTGCACTCACATTTTTTGAGAGGGATTTGTGCGTATCCGTAAACAGCGTCACCTACGACAAGGAGAGCTTAAAGTCAACGAACGCTAACCAATATTGTACCACTAATATAAAAAGAAGAATTGTTGAGATTCAGATTGAGTTAAATTTTATTGGTCCATTTGGAAATTCAGTTATTGACATTACATAAATCACATAAATCACATGAATAATATACAATGGAAAATAATATACACAAATACACATTAGCAAAGTTACAATGACAAAGTCATATGGAAACACGGATATAAAACGTTTTTACATAGTGGAAATATTCGTATTGTTGTGGTCGTTGTTGTTATTATTACAGTGCACTTATTTTCAACGTTTCTTTTTTTGGATACGGTCTTAGATACTGATTCTTACTGATACTCAGGAACTGATTTTGTTATTGTATTTGTGGAACGTTAGTTTTTAAAGGGGTGGGAAATCAACGGAATTAAAGAAAATGTATGGGAAACGAGAATCACAAGAAATTCTTTCTCTTTTTAAGGGATGGTGACGTCAGTTGGTATCTCGAATCTTCAGTATGTGGACATCAACTCTCCAAGAAATCTGTTCATTGTTGGCTTTTCTCTGCTGCTTGGAACAAGCCTTCCAGATTACATGTCGAAAAATCCGCATGCTATCCAGACAGGTGTAATATATTCAGTACAATTTTTACTTCAAACACTATCCCAACTAATTTCGAAAATAATCAACCTAGGCGACTTTAATAGCCTCGTTCGTCACCTTTTGTAATGTACAAACTTAAAGTTTACTTTCTACGCATTCCGAACATGGTTTTAAAGCCCCACCGTCCTACTTGTAGCTACTTGCTCCCTCTATATAGAAATCTTCCCCAATCGGTGCCTGTTGGTCCCTCATGATCCTCTTTTTCTTATGTTAGTTGAGAGCTGAGTTGATGAGATAGCCACCTGTCAGTGACCTGGCTGGGTGGTCTAATCCCTTTTGGCCCATTAGTATTGACGGTCTTTAAAGGTACTTAAAATAAGGTTTATATTGAAATTGCCCGTGAATTGATTTTTTTTCGGAAGTAGTTGCAATAGAGTTTTCACAATAATCAGCGGATTAGCGTGAGTCCACCCACTGTGCTAGGTATTGCTCAGTACACTAGCCCCTGTTTTGAAGATATTAGTGTTAATTTATAAGGGTCCAAAGGCCTGCAGGCTCACTGAACGCGAAAAAAAAAACTGATAATATTATTTGGCTTAATACATGTCTTTAAGCACTTTACAAGTATTATTTTTACCCCTGTTATCATTTCAGGCTCGTGCGCACACACTAAATGCACATTCCCCACTCCCTATGGAGTATTCCAGCCAGGCGCCATTTTACAGAGGCTCACATTGCTGAACAAACTACAATGACTTCCGTATTATACCTGATACCCATTTAACAACTTGGTGGAGAGTGGATTAGTGTCTTGATAAATAGTGATAGAGTGTCAATCCTTACGTAATACCTATTGATCAGGGGGGATGAATGAATAGATCATCCCCTGAACAATAGGTATCAATTACAGATCGACACCCATGGTGCCAAGGTTGGATTCGAACCTTCACCCTAGGATTGAGAGTAAATGAAGAATACACGACATCTTTAATACACGACATCTTTAACGAAATGAAAAAAAAAAAAAAAACTTAAAGGGATCCGGTAACTTTGTCCCAGATTTTGAAACAGAATCCTGGATTTAGCTCATGCTGCAATGATTATTTTAAACCTTTAGGTCAGTCAGGAACCCCATGAATTTTACAAGCCGATCGCCTGTCTGATTATCAAGATATTTATGATTTGAATTACAAATTTTGAAAACCGTTTGCCAAACGGTTTTCATGACACTATACAGTCTATTGGGGGAAAACGAGTATGGTAAAACCGGTAACTCAAAGATTTTTACTTTTTTGAGGCACTTCTTGATCAATTTGTTTAGGGCTTCAATATTACACCATATCACAGACACTGACAACACGTAGGGCCTCGAATCTCAGATTTAACATTGTTAAACGATCCCTTTAAACGTATTCACTTATGTGTGTGTCAGTGCAATATCGATAACGCACTTACCCTGAGTGCGCGTGCATTTTCACTATGGGCACTGACTAATTAACTTCGTGCACTGGCCCTGCCCTAGCACACTCGCAATAGTGCATCATTTGTTTTATAAGACGGGTCGCGATCAGTAATATATTCTTACAATACGAAATTACACTCAGACTAAGGCAAATGTTAAGTGAATCTGAAAATGTAATTTGCATCTCTGAACATGAGGTTAGGTGATGTTTTGGGGCACTTCAAACTAATAAAGCCCCGGGGCCTGACGGTGTCTGTACAAAATTCTCAAGATTTGTAGGGATCAGTTAGCCGGGGTATTTAGTGAACTTTTCAATCATTCACTGAAAAGGGAATACGTCCCAAACAATTCATAAAGGATAAAAAGTGAAGGAGCTTAGCGATCTTCGACCCATTTCACTCACTTGTAGTGTCATGACATGTTTCGAAAAGATCATGATGAAGTACCTTCTTGAATACACTTCCCTTTATATTGACCCCTTGCAGTTTGCATACAGATGTAAGCAGTATTAACATACCTACATAAGGTATATGCCCACTTAGAAAATGCTAAGACCTATGTAAGATCCACTCTCGTGGATTTTTCTAGTGCTTTCAACACTATTACCCCCCACCTTCTGATAAACAAACTCATTGATATGGGACTCTCATCCAGTTAAGTCTGTGAATACAGAGTTTTTCAAGTGACAGACCACAGAGAGTGGTCTTAGGTAACGCCTAATCCTGTCCAAGAATTGTGAATACAGTGGCGCCCCAGGGCTGTGTCATCTCCCTTGCGCTCTTCTCCCTCTACACAAGTGACTGTTATCTAATGTAAGAGAGTGTAGCATCATCATATATGCGGATGATACTGTTATCACAGGTTCTCTTTCTGAAGATGTAGACCTATTAGTGAAGGTTATAGATGAGTTTGTAAAATGGTGCAACCATCACTTCCTAATACTTAACGTAACTAAAACAAAAGAGATCATAGCGCAGTGGGTTTTTAACCTCTTTCTAACATATTTCTTGCCGCTGTTCTGTCCGTAGGTTCAGCGACGGTTGATAACATTTTGGCAGTCCTTCTTGGTACTAGCATGTTCATTGGTGGATTAACAGGCTTCATCCTCGACAACACAATACCAGGTATGAATAGAAACTATACTAAAAAAAAAAGTCATATTAAGTGTATAATATCATCGTCATTTAATTTTCACGTACATGGACGAAATATGTTTGTATACATATAGTGCGTATAAAAAAGTGTACCCAGCGTTGGTAGCTCTTAATTAAGAATTCATACGTTGTCATTGGTTTCATGATGAAGAGTAACTTACGTTCTGTCCAATGGTACCCTGTTCATAATATTTCTGCCACGGGTAAATGAGCACCAGGGTCTTTAAAAAGCGTTGTCAAAATGGCCTTGTTCCAAGTTTGGGTTTAAGGAACTAATGTTTTAAATACTTTTAAAAGTCAAGTTTTGCCTCGTGCTTCAGTGCTTCACTGTTTAAAACGATACAATGTACCGATGCTTTCTAGGAACCTTGTTTCAATCGGATCCACAGAGTAACCTCTAAATATTTTAAAAAGCCTACTAACTTCTTTAAGTTGTCTCATGATATCTAAGGTCGTTCTGCTCACTTGTCCACTGCGCTATTTCACGCGCGTAAGGAGCATAAGGTGTTTATCCCAAATAGCGTAAGAAAATTCAACGGTTACTAAACCAAAATGCAAGGTAGAGGAAATATCAGTTCAGTTCAGATCAGTTCAGTTCAGTTTATTAATTTTTCTCAAGCATACAAACAATATTATAATATTTACAAAAATGGCAAATATACATAGTAGGAGAAAAATCGGTAACTACAAAAAAGTTTATAAAAACTTGTATGGAGTAGTTCCCAGTAAAGGGACAATTTACATGGTATAAACTAGTGCATTAACAAAATACAAATTATGCAGATTAATCAGTAACACACTTTACCAAAAAACATCAACAATCATACAGGGAGGGTGGGGGGGGGGGGGGGTAATGGTAATTGTAAATTTAATGAAGAATTTTTTTATTTTTTTTTAATAATCATCAATACTATAACCTTGGTTTAATTTATTTATATATGTTGAACTCTTTATTTCCTCTGAGAGATGATTCCACAAGCGTGGACCACTGTGTCTTAATGAATTAACTAAAGACTGTGTATTAACTTTAGGAAAATGAAATGTATTACTTGAACGAGTATTGTGATAATGGACTAAGGTTCAGTGACACAAAGACGTGTACTCACATTTTGTCAAAACGAGTATTTTATATCAAAATGTTCAGAAAAATGTGGGCCTTCCAGGAAACACAAAGACTTAACTCCACCCAACACCCCATTGAAGTCAATGGCTAGTAAAACATGACCAAAATGGAGTTACGTCTTTGAGTCACTGACCCCTCGATATGATGATTAATATCAAAGAAATTGACAGCATACTTTCATCTTAAAAAGACCACATCCAAAATAAACAATATCCATTTTGTATCACTTAATGAGAACGTTACCTTAAACAAGGGAAGCGAGGGAAGCGAATGAAGTGAAGATTGTAATCATCATAAACAAAGAGAATGTAATAATTGTTCTAGATTTGGCACAGTTAAAGTGAGGTTCGTTATGCAGTGTTTAAATTGATAATAAAAGAGGAAAATTGATAAAAACAAATAGAAACAAATAGGTTGTGGTTTCCAATATAAGCTTTAATACAATCGTGTATAAGCGTAATTTAGTTTTGTTGCCATTCTCCAATGATAACGATGAAATAGATGTTGATGTTGATTATAATAATAATCACCAACGTTATTATTATCTGAATATTGTCAAGTACCCAATGGCAAATATCAGAAGACAGAGGCTTGGTACATGTGAGAAAGGTCTAGCAATCACATAAATCATAAATCATTCATGTCTGATCGAAAATAAACTGTATTATTGCCAAGATGCCTAAAGCATATCTACCCGCTGAATGACAGTGTTCAACAAAATATTTAAGCTAAACACGCTAACTTATGAGGTCGTGCTAGATGGTTAGTAACGACCGCTACATTGTGAAAAATTCACTGTTTACTGAATGAGTTGAAGAAACCATACACACACGCAAATACCCCCACACACACAATGTATATATGGCAAAGTAACGTGATACAGAGTTTACAGCACTTAGTATGCGTGGAAAGAGAAGGAACAAGTCATCCATACAATAGAAGTTGATCAGAACATTTATAAAACATTGATTGTGGTTTCCAATGTAAGGTTTTACATGCGTATTTGAGTAATTTTATTGCCATTATCCCATGTAATTTGATGTGGATGAATATAACATTAATGATAATGATGAAAACAATTTTGATCATACTGATGATAATAATGGTGATAGTGATGGTGGTCACATTATCATATCAGTCGTGCATGATGCCCATCTAAAATCTATTACCATTTCGTTCCAATATTTCCAAGGGTAAATACTTAAACCATATTCCTCTGTATACCATTGCAGTCATTAATTTATAAACATTTTATATGCAAAAGGGATACTACATTTAATACTGAATTCACCCAATCATGTATTTTACTACCCGGGACACATTACATGTATTTACATACACAGTACTTCTAATGAAGAGAAGTGCACGAAAGCGGAACATGAGTCTGGAGTATTTAACGACGATGTTATTGCTATCTGATTGATGTAACGTTATGTATTCAACCGAGTAACAATGCAATCAAGTCTGTTGTGTGAGAAGTTTAAAGTAACTATTAATAGATGAGGAAATTTGACCCGAATATTGTCAAGTACCCAATGGCAAATATCAGAAGACAGAGGCTTGGTACATGTGAGAAAGATCTAGCAATCACATAAATCATAAATTATTCATGTCTGATCGAAAATAAACTGTATTATTGCCACGATGCCTAAAGCATATCTACCCGCTGAATGACAGTGTTCAACAAAATATTTAAGCTAAAAACGCTAACTTATGAGGTCGTGCTAGATGGTTAGTAACGACCGCTACATTGTGAGAAATTCACTGTTTACTGAATGAGTTGAAGAAACCATACACACACGCAAATACCCCCACACACACAATGTATATATGGCAAAGTTACGTGATACAGAGTTTACAGCACTTAGTATGCGTGGTAAGAGAAGGAACAAGTCATCCATACAATAGAAGTTGATCAGAACATTTATAAAACATTGATTGTGGTTTCCAATGTAAGGTTTTACATGCGTATTTGAGTAATTTTATTGCCATTATCCCCCGAATTTGATGTGGATGAATATAACATTAATGATAATGATAAAAACAATTTTGATCATACTGATGATAATAATGGTGATGGTGATGGTGGTCACATTATCATACCAGTCGTGCATGATGCCCATCTAAAATCTATTACCATTTCGTTCCAATATTTCCAAGGGTAAATACTTAAACCATATTCCTCTGTATACCATTGCAGTCATTAATTTATAAACAGTTTATATGCAAAAGGGATACTACATTTAATACTGAATTCACCCAATCATGTATTTTACTACCCGGGACACATTACATGTATTTACATACACAGTACTTCTAATGAAGAGAAGTGCACGAAAGCGGAACATGAGTCTGGAGTATTTAACGACGATGTTATTGCTATCTGATTGATGTAACGTTATGTATTCAACCGAGTAACAATGCAATCAAGCCTGTTGTAAGAGAAGTTTAAAGCAACTATTAATAGATGAGGAAATTTGACCCGAATGTTGTCAAGTACCCAATGGCAAATATCAGAAGACAGAGGCTTGGTACATGTGAGAAAGGTCTAGCAATCACATAAATCATAAATCATTCATGTCTGATCGAATTTTTATTCTCATCAGAATCCTCAAATTCTTGTTGAAACTGTAAATTCGGAACTTGAGAATATTGCACAATGGATTTTTGCGAATAGACTGTCACTGAACTTGGACAAAACTAATTTCATATTATTTAGCAATTCAATCTCCGATTTACCTGGAGATATCTGTTTCAACAATGTTAAAATTAAGAAAGTAAAATCGACCAAGTTTATTGGCCTGTTTAACGATGATAAAATGTCCTGGAAAATACATACAAATTATTTGTGTTCATTACTATCAAGAAATGCTGGTGTTATATACAAACTGAAACCTATGTTCCCAACAAATGTATTGCAAATGTTGTACTCCACTTTAATGTTGCCCTACTTGAACTTTTGTCAACTGGACAAAATCCTGGTTGTTCAAAAAAGAGCAATACGAACAATTTGCAATGCACCTATTCGTACTCACTCGAGCCCTCTTTTCTTTAATACTAAAGTACTGAGAGTTCGGGATATTTTTATTTTACAATTAGGCTGCCTCATGTTTCAGCTGAATAACAACGAACTGCCCCAGGCACTATCTTATTTGTTTAAGAAAAGAAATCAAGTCCACGAATATTCTACCCGACAGGCGTTTTCCTATCACCTTCCAAGAACGAGAACAAGCTTTGCTCAAAATACCTTAATATATACAGGTCCTAAGTTCTGGAATTCTCTCGATTCTGTGATTAAAAGGTCTGTAAGTGTACATGTATTCAGAAGAAAATTGAAAAGTTATTATTTGAATACATATTGTCATTCCTGATTCTTGACTGTTCTTGTCTCCAAACTGTATACTTATGTTCATTACAATGAGTAACTATAAACGGTATGACCATACCAACTATGTTTATAATATACTCATATGGAGAACAAACTATATTGTAATATTGTTTCAATAAGCTGCAGAAATATTCCCTTCCCTTTTCCTTGTCTTTTGTAGTGAGTATCGGTTCATGTATCCCTGTAATCTCCCTTTCCCTGTTTTAGCGTGTATTTGTATTTTATAAACTTTAGTTTAGTTAATTATGTCATGTTTAGTTTAAGGAGCCTATCCACAACAAGCTCTGCTTTTCCATAGGCTCCGCCACTGTATCTCTTAAGTTAAACTTAATGGACAATATTCTGAATAGTGTGTACCGGTATTGTATGTACATGTATAAAATAATCATTTTAAATATGTTGTTACACTCTTTGTAAAATGAGATATTGTGGAAACCAATAAACTATCTTTCTATCTATCTAAAATAAACTGTATTATTGCCACGATGCCTAAAGCATATCTACCCGCTGAATGACAATGTTCAACAAAATATTTAAGCTAAAAACGCTAACTTATGAGGTCGTGCTAGATGGTTAGTAACGACCGCTACATTGTGAGAAATTCACTGTTTACTGAATGAGTTGAAGAAACCATACACACACGCAAATACCCCCACACACACAATGTATATATGGCAAAGTTACGTAATACAGAGTTTACAGCACTTAGTATGCGTGGTAAGAGAAGGAACAAGTCATCCATACAATAGAAGTTGATAAGAACATTTATAAAACATTGATTGTGGTTTCCAATGTAAGGTTTTACATGCGTATTTGAGTAATTTTATTGCCATTATCCCATGTAATTTGATGTGGATGAATATAACATTAATGATAATGATGAAAACAATTTTGATCATACTGATGATAATAATGGTGATAGTGATGGTGGTCACATTATCATATCAGTCGTGCATGATGCCCATCTAAAATCTATTACCATTTCGTTCCAATATTTCCAAGGGTAAATACTTAAACCATATTCCTCTGTATACCATTGCAGTCATTAATTTATAAACATTTTATATGCAAAAGGGATACTACATTTAAACTGAATTCACCCAATCATGTATTTTACTACCCGGGACACATTACATGTATTTACATACACAGTACTTCTAATGAAGAGAAGTGCACGAAAGCGGAACATGAGTCTGGAGTATTTAACGACGATGTTATTGCTATCTGATTGATGTAACGTTATGTATTCAACCGAGTAACAATGCAATCAAGTCTGTTGTGTGAGAAGTTTAAAGTAACTATTAATAGATGAGGAAATTTGACCCGAATATTGTCAAGTACCCAATGGCAAATATCAGAAGACAGAGGCTTGGTACATGTGAGAAAGATCTAGCAATCACATAAATCATAAATTATTCATGTCTGATCGAAAATAAACTGTATTATTGCCACGATGCCTAAAGCATATCTACCCGCTGAATGACAGTGTTCAACAAAATATTTAAGCTAAAAACGCTAACTTATGAGGTCGTGCTAGATGGTTAGTAACGACCGCTACATTGTGAGAAATTCACTGTTTACTGAATGAGTTGAAGAAACCATACACACACGCAAATACCCCCACACACACAATGTATATATGGCAAAGTTACGTGATACAGAGTTTACAGCACTTAGTATGCGTGGTAAGAGAAGGAACAAGTCATCCATACAATAGAAGTTGATCAGAACATTTATAAAACATTGATTGTGGTTTCCAATGTAAGGTTTTACATGCGTATTTGAGTAATTTTATTGCCATTATCCCCCGAATTTGATGTGGATGAATATAACATTAATGATAATGATAAAAACAATTTTGATCATACTGATGATAATAATGGTGATGGTGATGGTGGTCACATTATCATACCAGTCGTGCATGATGCCCATCTAAAATCTATTACCATTTCGTTCCAATATTTCCAAGGGTAAATACTTAAACCATATTCCTCTGTATACCATTGCAGTCATTAATTTATAAACAGTTTATATGCAAAAGGGATACTACATTTAATACTGAATTCACCCAATCATGTATTTTACTACCCGGGACACATTACATGTATTTACATACACAGTAGGCCTACTTCTAATGAAGAGAAGTGCACGAAAGCGGAACATGAGTCTGGAGTATTTAACGACGATGTTATTGCTATCTGATTGATGTAACGT
Source organism: Strongylocentrotus droebachiensis (assembly GCA_035222895.1). NCBI lineage: Eukaryota > Metazoa > Echinodermata > Echinoidea > Camarodonta > Strongylocentrotidae > Strongylocentrotus > Strongylocentrotus droebachiensis. The sequence continues at coordinate 44,211 of JAVYIG010011102.1, forward strand.
TATGTATTCAACCGAGTAACAATGCAATCAAGCCTGTTGTAAGAGAAGTTTAAAGCAACTATTAATAGATGAGGAAATTTGACCCGAATGTTGTCAAGTACCCAATGGCAAATATCAGAAGACAGAGGCTTGGTACATGTGAGAAAGGTCTAGCAATCACATAAATCATAAATCATTCATGTCTGATCGAATTTTTATTCTCATCAGAATCCTCAAATTCTTGTTGAAACTGTAAATTCGGAACTTGAGAATATTGCACAATGGATTTTTGCGAATAGACTGTCACTGAACTTGGACAAAACTAATTTCATATTATTTAGCAATTCAATCTCCGATTTACCTGGAGATATCTGTTTCAACAATGTTAAAATTAAGAAAGTAAAATCGACCAAGTTTATTGGCCTGTTTAACGATGATAAAATGTCCTGGAAAATACATACAAATTATTTGTGTTCATTACTATCAAGAAATGCTGGTGTTATATACAAACTGAAACCTATGTTCCCAACAAATGTATTGCAAATGTTGTACTCCACTTTAATGTTGCCCTACTTGAACTTTTGTCAACTGGACAAAATCCTGGTTGTTCAAAAAAGAGCAATACGAACAATTTGCAATGCACCTATTCGTACTCACTCGAGCCCTCTTTTCTTTAATACTAAAGTACTGAGAGTTCGGGATATTTTTATTTTACAATTAGGCTGCCTCATGTTTCAGCTGAATAACAACGAACTGCCCCAGGCACTATCTTATTTGTTTAAGAAAAGAAATCAAGTCCACGAATATTCTACCCGACAGGCGTTTTCCTATCACCTTCCAAGAACGAGAACAAGCTTTGCTCAAAATACCTTAATATATACAGGTCCTAAGTTCTGGAATTCTCTCGATTCTGTGATTAAAAGGTCTGTAAGTGTACATGTATTCAGAAGAAAATTGAAAAGTTATTATTTGAATACATATTGTCATTCCTGATTCTTGACTGTTCTTGTCTCCAAACTGTATACTTATGTTCATTACAATGAGTAACTATAAACGGTATGACCATACCAACTATGTTTATAATATACTCATATGGAGAACAAACTATATTGTAATATTGTTTCAATAAGCTGCAGAAATATTCCCTTCCCTTTTCCTTGTCTTTTGTAGTGAGTATCGGTTCATGTATCCCTGTAATCTCCCTTTCCCTGTTTTAGCGTGTATTTGTATTTTATAAACTTTAGTTTAGTTAATTATGTCATGTTTAGTTTAAGGAGCCTATCCACAACAAGCTCTGCTTTTCCATAGGCTCCGCCACTGTATCTCTTAAGTTAAACTTAATGGACAATATTCTGAATAGTGTGTACCGGTATTGTATGTACATGTATAAAATAATCATTTTAAATATGTTGTTACACTCTTTGTAAAACGAGATATTGTGGAAACCAATAAACTATCTTTCTATCTATCTAAAATAAACTGTATTATTGCCACGATGCCTAAAGCATATCTACCCGCTGAATGACAATGTTCAACAAAATATTTAAGCTAAAAACGCTAACTTATGAGGTCGTGCTAGATGGTTAGTAACGACCGCTACATTGTGAGAAATTCACTGTTTACTGAATGAGTTGAAGAAACCATACACACACGCAAATACCCCCACACACACAATGTATATATGGCAAAGTTACGTAATACAGAGTTTACAGCACTTAGTATGCGTGGTAAGAGAAGGAACAAGTCATCCATACAATAGAAGTTGATAAGAACATTTATAAAACATTGATTGTGGTTTCCAATGTAAGGTTTTACATGCGTATTTGAGTAATTTTATTGCCATTATCCCATGTAATTTGATGTGGATGAATATAACATTAATGATAATGATGAAAACAATTTTGATCATACTGATGATAATAATGGTGATAGTGATGGTGGTCACATTATCATATCAGTCGTGCATGATGCCCATCTAAAATCTATTACCATTTCGTTCCAATATTTCCAAGGGTAAATACTTAAACCATATTCCTCTGTATACCATTGCAGTCATTAATTTATAAACATTTTATATGCAAAAGGGATACTACATTTAATACTGAATTCACCCAATCATGTATTTTACTACCCGGGACACATTACATGTATTTACATACACAGTACTTCTAATGAAGAGAAGTGCACGAAAGCGGAACATGAGTCTGGAGTATTTAACGACGATGTTATTGCTATCTGATTGATGTAACGTTATGTATTCAACCGAGTAACAATGCAATCAAGTCTGTTGTGTGAGAAGTTTAAAGTAACTATTAATAGATGAGGAAATTTGACCCGAATATTGTCAAGTACCCAATGGCAAATATCAGAAGACAGAGGCTTGGTACATGTGAGAAAGATCTAGCAATCACATAAATCATAAATTATTCATGTCTGATCGAAAATAAACTGTATTATTGCCACGATGCCTAAAGCATATCTACCCGCTGAATGACAGTGTTCAACAAAATATTTAAGCTAAAAACGCTAACTTATGAGGTCGTGCTAGATGGTTAGTAACGACCGCTACATTGTGAGAAATTCACTGTTTACTGAATGAGTTGAAGAAACCATACACACACGCAAATACCCCCACACACACAATGTATATATGGCAAAGTTACGTGATACAGAGTTTACAGCACTTAGTATGCGTGGTAAGAGAAGGAACAAGTCATCCATACAATAGAAGTTGATCAGAACATTTATAAAACATTGATTGTGGTTTCCAATGTAAGGTTTTACATGCGTATTTGAGTAATTTTATTGCCATTATCCCCCGAATTTGATGTGGATGAATATAACATTAATGATAATGATAAAAACAATTTTGATCATACTGATGATAATAATGGTGATGGTGATGGTGGTCACATTATCATACCAGTCGTGCATGATGCCCATCTAAAATCTATTACCATTTCGTTCCAATATTTCCAAGGGTAAATACTTAAACCATATTCCTCTGTATACCATTGCAGTCATTAATTTATAAACAGTTTATATGCAAAAGGGATACTACATTTAATACTGAATTCACCCAATCATGTATTTTACTACCCGGGACACATTACATGTATTTACATACACAGTACTTCTAATGAAGAGAAGTGCACGAAAGCGGAACATGAGTCTGGAGTATTTAACGACGATGTTATTGCTATCTGATTGATGTAACGTTATGTATTCAACCGAGTAACAATGCAATCAAGCCTGTTGTAAGAGAAGTTTAAAGCAACTATTAATAGATGAGGAAATTTGACCCGAATGTTGTCAAGTACCCAATGGCAAATATCAGAAGACAGAGGCTTGGTACATGTGAGAAAGGTCTAGCAATCACATAAATCATAAATCATTCATGTCTGATCGAATTTTTATTCTCATCAGAATCCTCAAATTCTTGTTGAAACTGTAAATTCGGAACTTGAGAATATTGCACAATGGATTTTTGCGAATAGACTGTCACTGAACTTGGACAAAACTAATTTCATATTATTTAGCAATTCAATCTCCGATTTACCTGGAGATATCTGTTTCAACAATGTTAAAATTAAGAAAGTAAAATCGACCAAGTTTATTGGCCTGTTTAACGATGATAAAATGTCCTGGAAAATACATACAAATTATTTGTGTTCATTACTATCAAGAAATGCTGGTGTTATATACAAACTGAAACCTATGTTCCCAACAAATGTATTGCAAATGTTGTACTCCACTTTAATGTTGCCCTACTTGAACTTTTGTCAACTGGACAAAATCCTGGTTGTTCAAAAAAGAGCAATACGAACAATTTGCAATGCACCTATTCGTACTCACTCGAGCCCTCTTTTCTTTAATACTAAAGTACTGAGAGTTCGGGATATTTTTATTTTACAATTAGGCTGCCTCATGTTTCAGCTGAATAACAACGAACTGCCCCAGGCACTATCTTATTTGTTTAAGAAAAGAAATCAAGTCCACGAATATTCTACCCGACAGGCGTTTTCCTATCACCTTCCAAGAACGAGAACAAGCTTTGCTCAAAATACCTTAATATATACAGGTCCTAAGTTCTGGAATTCTCTCGATTCTGTGATTAAAAGGTCTGTAAGTGTACATGTATTCAGAAGAAAATTGAAAAGTTATTATTTGAATACATATTGTCATTCCTGATTCTTGACTGTTCTTGTCTCCAAACTGTATACTTATGTTCATTACAATGAGTAACTATAAACGGTATGACCATACCAACTATGTTTATAATATACTCATATGGAGAACAAACTATATTGTAATATTGTTTCAATAAGCTGCAGAAATATTCCCTTCCCTTTTCCTTGTCTTTTGTAGTGAGTATCGGTTCATGTATCCCTGTAATCTCCCTTTCCCTGTTTTAGCGTGTATTTGTATTTTATAAACTTTAGTTTAGTTAATTATGTCATGTTTAGTTTAAGGAGCCTATCCACAACAAGCTCTGCTTTTCCATAGGCTCCGCCACTGTATCTCTTAAGTTAAACTTAATGGACAATATTCTGAATAGTGTGTACCGGTATTGTATGTACATGTATAAAATAATCATTTTAAATATGTTGTTACACTCTTTGTAAAATGAGATATTGTGGAAACCAATAAACTATCTTTCTATCTATCTAAAATAAACTGTATTATTGCCACGATGCCTAAAGCATATCTACCCGCTGAATGACAATGTTCAACAAAATATTTAAGCTAAAAACGCTAACTTATGAGGTCGTGCTAGATGGTTAGTAACGACCGCTACATTGTGAGAAATTCACTGTTTACTGAATGAGTTGAAGAAACCATACACACACGCAAATACCCCCACACACACAATGTATATATGGCAAAGTTACGTAATACAGAGTTTACAGCACTTAGTATGCGTGGTAAGAGAAGGAACAAGTCATCCATACAATAGAAGTTGATCAGAACATTTATAAAACATTGATTGTGGTTTCCAATGTAAGGTTTTACATGCGTATTTGAGTAATTTTATTGCCATTAGCCCATGTAATTTGATGTGGATGAATATAACATTAATGATAATGATGAAAACAATTTTGATCATACTGATGATAATAATGGTGATGGTGATGGTGGTCACATTATCATATCAGTCGTGCATGATGCCCATCTAAAATCTATTACCATTTCGTTCCAATATTTCCAAGGGTAAATACTTAAACCATATTCCTCTGTATACCATTGCAGTCATTAATTTATAAACAGTTTATATGCAAAAGGGATACTACATTTAATACTGAATTCACCCAATCATGTATTTTACTACCCGGGACACATTACATGTATTTACATACACAGTACTTCTAATGAAGAGAAGTGCACGAGAGCGGAACATGAGTCTGGAGTATTTAACGACGATGTTATTGCAATCTGATTGATGTAACGTTATGTATTCAACCGAGTAACAATGCAATCAAGCCTGTTATGTGAGAAGTTTAAAAGCACCTATTCATTGATGAGGAAATTTGACCCAAGTAACTTGCTTTCTAGGGCATTCTGGGTCACTGCATGAGCTACGTCACGCGGATCATGACGGCTCTGTCAAAACAAATTACCCCTGGAATATCAACTCGAAAAACTACCCCTCTGGGCTACCACCCTTAGGACAACTGCCCCTTAAATCATGACCCCACTACCATTGATGAAAACAACTATACGTGATCAATTCAATTCTATATCGTTTAAATGCAAAAGGGTACTAAATTTAATACTGAATTCACCCAGTCATCGATTTTACTACCCGGGTACGCAAAACATGTATTACATGTACAGTACGTCTAATGAAGAGAAGTGTATGAGAGCGGAACATGAGTCCGGAATTTTAACGACGACGTTATTGTTATCTGATTATTTGTCACATATATGCATTAAATCAAATTACAATCAATCAAGCCTGTTGTATCCCGGTGGTGTGTGAGAAGTTTGAAATTACTTCTTAATAGATGAGGAAATTTGACCCAAGTTGCTTTCTACGACACTAGTCACTGCCCAATCTACCTCACGCGGATCAAGACGGCTCTGTCGAGACAACTTACCCCCGGAATATCAACTCGAAAAACTACCCCTCTGGGCTACCACCCTTAGGACAACTGCCCCTTAAAACATGACCCCTTGATGAAAATAACTATACGTGATCAAAAAGTTTTTTTCCGGGGAAGAGAGAATGGTCATACGAGGTAGTCTAGCTTGGGGTTACTTTTCCAAGCTGAATTGTCCTGGGGTAATGTCCGGGGGATAAAAGTCCGGGGATGGTCCTCCTAGAGTAAAAAACAACAACAACATCAGATTAGATTAGATAAGTTGCACACCAGTACACAAAATAGAGAGGTTCTGGGAAATTTGGGAATTACTTCGACGTTTTAAATCCCGGCACTTTACTCTCCAAACTCTCCTAACAGGTACACCAGCTGAACGCGGTATAGGAAAGATGCTAAGCATGTACAGCTCTTCCAACAACGACGACGACAACGATGACGCCATCGGAGACGATTATGAGCTCAAGACCGACGTATCTCGTCACGTCAATCAATGTTATGAATTACGCTACGGAATGTCTTACATCAGAACCTGGGCGTGGACATCGAGGCTTCCATTTTGTCCGACATTTTCTGGTCTTGACTGCAACTGTAAAACCCAGGTGTGTATCCTCTCTAATTCACTTAAGTATCCCCTCAATGGTCATTTTGCATTCCCTTGTTGTACGGGGTCACTTTCACAAGGCGCGTCAAGTACTGACGCAGTCCTACGCCAGGCAACTGTAGCCTCGCGTGTAACGGGCGTCATGAGTCGTGCTGTCCACAGTTTGGATTCGAGTTAACTGTTGCAGACATAGGAAATCCTCTTTTCGAGCCCATTTCACACGAGCCTGATGTAGAACACGACGGGTGCGGCCTATCACAGAACCTTGTTTCAATCCACAGGATAACTCTTAATTATTTTAAACAGCCTACTAACTTCTTTTCCACTGCGCTAATTCGCACACATAAGGAGCATAATGTGTTGATCTCAAATAGCGTATGTGAAAACTCAAAGGTTATTAAACCCAAATGCAAGAGAAAGCACATAAATATTAAAGAAATTGACAGCAGACTTACATTAAAAAAAGATACCATATCAAATATTACGTGATACAGAGTTTACAGCGCTTAGCACACTTGGACCTAAATCGTAACAGAAATGACAATTAAAAAAAGAGGAATACAATTAGACGAGAGATGTATGCTTCCCGTCCCCTTTCTAGTTTGTCTCACAAACTCTCATTATCCCCCCTCCCTTAAAAAAAATGAAAATAAGATATTATACCTTACACAGATCCACACACATTTCAAATTGAATAAAGATTTCAACAACACGCTGGTGGACAAAACTTTCTAAAATGGCAATAAATATGACCTCAGAACACGTTCTTAGTTTATCTGTTATTCAAAATGGTAATCATCGTCAATTATATCATTCTGACATCCTCCTTTTTTTACTTTCTTATCTGTGTATTTACTACAGCTAGATTGCGTATTGTTTGATATATTAAATAGATATCGAAGCCTGCTGTTCGTAACCGACAAGTCACCACATTCATTCATGTAATGCTAAACGAATCAATCAATGTCAAAGAATCGATTCATCATCTCTCTACAATCAATTATTTCACGTTGTATCATACCTGCATTCGTATCCATCACGAATAGACAATTAGTAGGTATCTTAAATGTTCGTTTTGATTAATAACCTTCCCATTTCTTTCTTCATGTTAAATACTGATAAAATGTCAAAGTCAAAGGGGCACCTCTAAGATTTGAACAGAGCAATTAATACAGGTATAAAGGGGACTTATCAGAGGTGGTTATAGAGTACCGAAGCTGTGACGTCATAAAAATGTAATTTTAAAATTTCTCAATTTTTTCTTCATTATCTGAAAGAGCATCAAAGAGAATATATTTCCTATAGGAAATCAGTGTTATATGCTCTGGTTATATGGTACGAGCCAGAGAGAGAAAAAAAAAGAGAAATTCTAAAAATAGATTTTTTGATGACGTCACACAGACACTCTATTAAGGGGTACCTATAAGAACGTGGAACGGGCACCTATGAGACCAAATCAGGGGAAAAGGGCCACTTTAGGGGAATTGAAAAAGTTGAGACACTGTACCCCCTCCCCAGGAGCGCCACCTCTGCCCACACAAGTAGTTCGGGGTCATATTCATTCGCGCGTTAAGTCGACGATAATACAAAAATCTGTCGGTGGAATTCATTTCAATGCTTAGAGTATAGTGACAAAATAGAAGTCGCGAAATAATCAGGAGAGGTTTGGAGCACTATCGAGCAAACAAGGAGGAAACGAAAGGACAGTGTCGAATAAAGGAAGCGCAAAAAGAGAACAAAATGGCAAACAAACTTCTTGTTCTTCTCGGTGCTTGGATGATTCAATTTTTCGAGATAGGGACCATCAAATCGTTTTCTGTTCTCGTCAACCACATCGTGAAAGACGTCGACACGACAATAAGTCAACTTGGAATGTTCATTGGGATGTTTCATGGAGGCATTCTCATATTTGGTAAGATATAATTTTACTAGTCCTAAATTTCATCGGCATTGATTACAATTGGTCCGGAGGAAAGGAGAATTGCAAGGAAAAAATATTTATAATTCCCAGTTTCTCGTTCCCTCCTTTTTCTCCATTCCCTCTTTTTTAGTTGTTGTTGTTATTGACATTTTTGTTCTAAAATCAAATAAACAAGAGTATCAGGATATCAAGTCTGTCACAAGTCATCTCAAATCATTACTATAATTGGGGTGATCACACTGCCTGTGCACACAGTCTGCCCCATGCACATACACACACACAACAGCAGTCAGTTGGTAGAAATAGCAATTTTCGTAAATTTATTTTTTAAAAACTGAACAATATTTTTAAATTGTTATTTCACATATCTTTCAAGCATACCTTTAACTACAATTCTGTGTAGTTTCATTGTTATAGGCATGTTAAATTATTAATTATTGTCTTTTCACCCATGTGTGTCATGGCCCGCTGATCGCCCATTGACTGTTATTCTGCGTGGTGAAAATGCACTTCAATGTATAAAATTCCCCTATAAAAATTCAATATCCTCATGTGTTTCACTCTTTGAATCAATTGTTATTTACAATCAAGGTAGCCACAACTGTACTGGGGTCACCAAAGTGTTTGCTACTCTGAAATTCAGTCCCTGTGGAATGAAATGGCCTGTTGAATTGAATGGTTTCTCGGAAAATCGTCATAAATCCTAAAATCTGACATTTTTTAAAAGAACCTATATTGTGATGTAGCTGAAAGTCTGCAAATTCTTATCATTTGTTCGGTTTTTCTGAATAATTTGTGAAACATATGAGGAAATGGCTGTAACGGTGATCCAAATAATTTCCATTGCCATATTTTAGTGGCATTGCAAAATATTTGGAATTTAATGTTAGTATTTGGTGTAAATATGATCTATAAATATATGATTTTAAAAAATGCCTACAAAATGAACAGTTTGATTTTCCTATATATATAATTAGCTGAATTTACCTAATTTGCATATTTGATGAATATTCATGATTTCTTTTTTCTTCAAAAAAAATATATTTTCATACCTGTCTGATATACATAGGTTTCATTGATGTATCATGTTCGGTTTGATTTGATTACATATGCGCATATTAAGTAGACGGACTTAGTTATTTTCACAACTTTTTCATATCTGCAGATTCGCAAAAATGACTTATTTTGTTTGCTTCTGTTTTCAAAACGGTAATAGATATATGAATTTTCTTTTTTGTATTTTTTACCACAAAGATGATATTTTATTGTCTGATAATTTAATTTATTATTTGTGTCCAAGAAAGTTATGAATTAAGTTGTCAACTTTGTCGAATTTTGCCATTTTTGCCAATTTGACCTTTTCTGGCAGGTTTTTCGGTAATTTTGCAATATCAAAAAAATGGTATAAAATCACAACGCATTGACCAATTTCAATTCTGTTTTTTTTGTTTTTTTGAAGCTTTCATGAAGCTTGATCATTTGCAATCATCAAATAACATGTGTTTGTTGTACTTATTTTTGGTGTGCTATACCTACTATATTGCAATTTCGCCATATTTGAGCCCCTGAATTCCATGTACATATTAAATCCAGATAAATTTAGAAGAAAAATTTTAATTTGTGTTGAAATTGTCCCAACTATAAGAGAAATATCAATTACCACATGAAAACGAACATTTTCGAAAAATGTAGACAGGAAACCAAGATTCAATTTTACTAGTCCTAAATTCTATAGGCATTGATTACAGTTGGTCCGGAGGAGAGGAGAATTACAAGAAAGATTTTAGTGGAAGTTCGAATGACTTTCGACAGATATATACCAAAAATATAAGTGTTTGGAAGCTTAAAGATCGGTTAACATATCACAAATTCCAGCCCTAATAGTCCAGGGATGGCATTATTAGTCACATGCCCCATACCCCCTTGCCCCCTAGCTTTCCTAACCCCCACCCCCTCCCAGAACCAGCTCCATGAAGCAAAAACGACATAAACATACAGTAGTTCCAATCATATGATCAGCAAAAGATGTTTTCTAACCAAATGTCATACCATGCTCATTCTATTATTCACACACAGCAACCCTTATGTATATGCAGGCAAGCCTTCCCCCCCCCCACACACACACAGTAATGCCAAATGAAATAATGAATAAAAATAATTACCCCCCCCCCCCCCAAAAAAAAAAAAAAAAAAAAAAAAAAGTTGCATATCATTCGTTATCTTGTTTTCTAGATAGATATTACCATCCATTTTCTCTATGTGTGACCTCACATGAAAAGTAATGACAGAATGATTTTATAGTATAGTATTTAATGTTCTATTCACTAAAAAAAAGAAATTTAAAGGTTCACAGAACAAGTTCCAAATCAATGGTGACATAATAAACCATGTTTAATGTATTTCATGTAGGCATCAATATGTATGTACCATCATATTTCATTAAAAATAGACTGCTCATAGTTATAAAAGGGAATCTACAATTTACAAGTTTAGATTTGTGCTAGATTCCCCCATATTCCACTACAAATATATCTGTGTAATTTCTTTTAAATTACCATGCAATTGTAGTTATCATATATATTAATTCGCCTGATATTAGTGTATGTATTTTCTTACACCTATTGAAAGAACAATCCTTTTCATTCTTATCATTTATTGCTAGTAATTTATGTAATGAATGTGAAGGTGAAATATGAAATAAAACTGAATTGAAAACTTTTAACTGAAACTGAACCATGACATAGAATATCAATTTACTCTTTAGGGACTCCCAATATTTCATTTTACAGTAGATTTCAATCAGTTGATTCCACTATTCGTATGATTCAGCAGCAAGAGAAAGAAGTGAACATTATCACCATTATATTTATTATTCTAATCTTTTCATCGTCTCTACAATGCTATTTGAATAAACAAAAGGTTTAATCTGTTAAATCTGAGATGCATGGCCCTATGTGTTATCAGTGTAATATGGTGTAATATTGAAGCCCTTAAAAAATTGCGCTTCAAAATGGTCACTTATGATTAAGTGCCTCGAAAAAGTAAAAATCTTTGAGTGACCGATTTTACCATACTCATTTTCCCCAATAAACTGTAGTGTAATGAACACCGTTAGGAAAACGAAAATTGAAATGTCGATTTCCAATCATAAATATTTTTATAATCAGACAGACAATATCGGCTTGTAAAATGCATGGGATTCCTGACTGACCTAAAGGTTTACATTCATGATTGCAGCATGAGCTCAATCCAGGATTTTGTTTCAGAATCTGAGGCAATGCTACCGAGTCACTGTAAATTTTAGGCTTCCTGGGAAAAGTTTCAATTGTTGTTTAGACATTTTAGACTATGGGCTGACACCTAAAAATCACTCGTTTCGTGACCACAATTTCGCACCACATTTTGTTAGCTGTAATATTTTCCTAAAAATATGCAAATACATCTGAAACCACTTGCCAGTCTCAGCTCTTACAAAATAAAATGAAAATGAATAAAAACTATCCATGATTAGTGTATATGAATATTAGTGAACAGCATGCACATGGACCGTACGTGGGCATGCAGGGCCAAGCCACACACACACAGCATGCCCATGTACATATGCATGCATGTTGTGTTGTGTGTACGTGTGTGTAGCTTGTCTATGTATGGGAATTAGACAGTCCACAATGCATGCAAAGTGAGCAGGCTCGTACAATATGATTCAGGTTGGTTGTTCTACATAAATATTGCATACAGTGCTGTAGCCTGTAAACAACATGGACAAGGATGGATGTGACGTCTGCTACCAAAAAGGTCTTTTGTTGTATGCATTAATGTTCTGATCAAGATGGAAAAGTCATAGTTTGTCAGTCTAGAGTAGAGGATGGTCCAAGTTTCTGATTTGTTGCCTTCGCTAGATCAAGATTTCTGGTTCAAGAGAAGCTGATATTGCAAGAAAGACTGCCAATATCAATAATGATACCGAAGTCCGTATGTGCACTGAAATGTGCAATGAAATGTGCAATTGTGAAAGATGTGAAAATCAAGTTACTGACACTGCTGAAGAGCGAGAAGAAGAAGAGGAAGAAGAAGAGGAAGAAGAAGATGAAGATAATGAAGACTCTGATTTTGAGTAAGAAGGAAGGGTGTCATTGTTTGGAAAAAATCCAGTGAATAAGTTCATTTATCGTTTAATATTTCGACACCTTGTAAATTACGTGTTATACATACATGTATGTATGTTGTATTAATCGTATTTATTATTCGTGTTGCTTTTGTGTTGCAATTTGATGCCCCACAGCTGCAATTGGGATTAGAAGTTGAAATAATAATACATTTGTGATAAAATAGCATAGACTTATATGTTCCACATATCCTTTTCATCATGTGAAATTGTTTTCTTGTGAATTATTCCAAAGGCGAAATGGTAGAAGAAATGGGGGACTGAGATGATATTTTTTGTCATTGAAAAGGATGCAGCCCAGGATTACATTCAGTTTCATAAAACTGTTGTCATTTTGAAGTACATTGCGTTATATTGACAAGAAGACGTGTTGGGTGATCAATACATTTTGATGCTGCATTGCCGGGGAAAAGTAATAGCATGGGCCAGTGGCGGATCCAGGGTGGGGGGGGGGGGGCCTTGAGAGAGAGAAAAAAATCATGTAAAATCACGTGATTTTTTCCTTTTTTGGGGGTTGGGCCCCCCCCCCCCCCCCTGGCGCTCAAGGGGGGGGGGGGGTGCAAATTGAAATTTTTTCGAGGACCAAAAAAAAAAAAAAATGTGCTCACTAGGATGTAGTGCACTATTTCAAAGATACGAATAGGGATTGATTACATGTTGTTGCTCATGTGTAAAACTCAATTATGTAACACAGTGAGACATTCATTTGTAATTTGTGTAGCATTGTATTGAAATTATTGGTCCCTTCTAAGTTCTAGATGAAATGGGACATTTTGCAAGAATGTGAATACGAAAACCAAAAGCAAAGAAAAAATAGTGTATTATGCTTATTGTAACTTGAAATGTAAGTACATACATTGTACACTTTATGTCTGAGAGGAAAGTCAACAGATGTATTTCTTATTTTTCTTTATTAATCACCTGGAGGAAGTGTAAGATGATAAGATAGTGACAACCGTTCCTAAATGTAGGAGGGCACCAACCGGTGGTATGATTTGGACTTGTGCAATAAGAATATCCAGTATGCTTTTTTATACTATATGTTAACCTATCTATGTATAGGACTTGTTTACACGTATACAATCCAGCTACTGTATACGACATGAACACATACTTTTTATGCTATTAAGATCTGTATATTTCAGAAAAGTTTTTTGTCAAAATTTATGTAAATATCCTCACTTACAAAAATTAGTGACTATTAGTGTTTTCACTTGGCAATATGAGTATCTGGTTTGTGAGGTGTTTTTTTCTTCTTCACGTATAAGTATGCTAAGCATTGCAAGTATGGAAATTGAAATGCAGTGAACAGTGCAGCTAGAGTGCCAAACAGACATCCGTAAAAGACATGTTATCACTTCCTTCAACTCTTTTTTTTTTTTGGGGGGGGGGGTGGAATATATTCAACCATTTGAAGTTTATCATCTTTGCTCTTTGCAAAAGTTGTTTTTCTTCTCTCTGTTGAACAATTGATAGGACACTAAAACAAGCAAATATGAATCATCATTGTCAAGTATATTACATGTAGTCATGTAGCACTGACATAAAAAGAAATGATTTTGTTTGTAGAAGAAATTTGAATGCATGCCCCAAACTCATAAGTCTTGTGAGAATTAAAAATGCCAAATGAATGTGTAAAACAATCAAAGCTTAATGTGCCTTGCCATATACAGTGTTTGTTAGTATCAAGTCTTTTATAGGGTGTAATATACAAGAAAGTTGCTAGTGTATGTGAGTGTTTTGTTTTTTGTTTTTTGTTTGTTTGTTTGTTTGAGTTAATGTGTGAGCGATAGGGTGTGAAGATGTGTGCGAATTAGTGTAGTATTCCCGGACATATACATGTACTGACTCGTAACGCCAAAATTAATACAAGAAAGTTGCTGGTGTTTGTGGATTCGTTTTGTTTGTTTTTGTTTGTTTGATTGTTGAGTGAATGTGTTGACCAGATAATTTGGATTACTTTGAGAAAAAAAACATCGTCATTACACAACCAAAAATATAACTTTCCCTCTCCTCCGTTTCTTGCTGTGAAAACAAGTGGACAAATATATGCATAATTTGCATATTTTATCTTCATTATTTTAATACTTGTAATAAATACATAATAACATCTATATTTCAAGGCTTAAATTATAATCTGCATTAATCTCAACTCAAATTATCTTTTTACATATAAGAAACAACTTCATGCAAGAACGTGTACATAAGCCGAAATCACATTTTTGCATGAATTAGCATAAATTACCAAATATCTCTTTTATTTGTAGTTTTGGGGGTTGGCAAGTGGAAAAATCAAAATCAGCACCAAAAAGTACCCTAGAAACAAGTAAAAGTGTGTGGTTCGGATTCGTGGACCACGGAATTGAAAAATGGCTCACATTTTCAGAAGTCAGCCCACAGTCTATTTCTGGCTTGCACTCAGTGGATCCCGCTGGTTCCAAAATTTGTTTCTGACTTGATTTCAATTATCGAGCACGCGATCTTAATCTACTAGTGACTGGGTGCGAGTCAAAAATTTATTTATAAGATTGTGGTACTCCTTTATGTAGCGTCACATGGTTATCACTAGTAGTAGTAGTTGTAGTAGTAGTAGTAGTAGTAGTAGTAGTAGTAGAAGTAGTAGTATAATAATAATTATTATTTTTATTATTATCATCATCTATTTGTTTGTATTATTATTATTATTATATATATAAATTTGATGAATATGATGATGGTGATTCTTCTTCTTATTATTTGTATTATTATAATTATTATCATGATTGCTTTATCATTATTATCATCAGCATAATCATCGATGGCAGTAGTGTATTAGTACATTTAGTGGTAGGCCATAGATAGTCCAAGAGATGTTCTTTCACCTGCAACGCATAACCTGGCTTTCAAAATCCGAAATCGACTCTGTTAAAAAAATTGCTAAAATTCCTTTAAAAATTGTCCCCCGAAAATCGTAAATTGCCATAAATTTCTCATACCAATTTATTTTTGTTACAATTTTTCACAGTATCTTGATCTTATCATTGCCCACACCCCACCCGAATTTCAATTTCCGTTTTGAGGCCTTCCTTTCGACATACCTATCTCTAGTATCTTATATACTACAGACTTGCTCTAGCTAGTCCGGAAGATGCTCTTTCGTCTGCCATGTAAAAACACGGGTGTCAATACATGCATATCCTCTTCTTCTTCTTCCAGTGTAAGTACAGTCCTCTGGGTAGAGTATTTTCGTACTGTTGTGTAGTGATGTGAACTAGTATGCCATGCTGCAGTGTGCGAGCCTCCAAAAAAGGTCCTTTGGTTTTAGAATAGAGTAGTAAAAAGTGATCATTGAGCAAGTAAAAATAACTCCTTCTCCAATTAGTTCTCACGCAGGGTTACCCCAACCAGCTGCCTTTTATACTGTTCCATAGAAGAAGCTGCTGTCACAGTGGTAGGGAGCTAGTTCCATAAGCAGATGACACTGAGGAAGAAGAGTTTTGATACCCAGAGGTCCTGCAGAGTTGCTGTCGGTATTGAGCTTGTCGTCTTCCAGATGATCGTAATACTCGGTAGATGTAGGGTGGTTCAGGAGGAATGGCAATCAATCCATGCAAGATACGATATAACATGGTAACTTTCAGATGAGCTCTTATTTCGGAGAGAGACTGCCATTTGAGCAAATGGAGCATTTCGGTTACAAGGGGGGGGGGGTTCAAATCGGGTCCAAAATTTCGCAACGACTCAGCAAGCCGCTGAATAAGCGGGGGGGGGGGGGGGAAGCGTACATTTTTTTTTGTTTTGTAAGACTCCCAAAAAAATCGTAACGACTCAACCAGCCGCTGAATAAGAGGGGGGGGGGGGGTGGGGGGTAAGCGTACACTTTTTTTTTAGAGTCCCCCAAAAAAAATCGAAACGACTCAACCAGTGGGGAAGGGGGGAGGGGGTAACAGGACTTTGTTTTTGGTCTCGAAATTTGAAAATTTGACATTTTGTCCAGTTGGGGGTAAGGTCACCTTTTTAAGGTCAGCCATTGTAAAAAAAAAAAAAAAAATTTATTAAGAAAAAAAAAATTAAAAAAATTAAAAAGGGGGGCTTTAACCCCATCCCCCCCCCCCCCGCGTACGCGCCTGCTTCGGTGATAGTCTCCTATAGTGAACCGAGCAGCTCACCTCTGAATCATTTCAGGTTTTCGAATTTGGTTTTGACAGTGAGGATCTCAAGCTGTTGAGGCATATTCAATGATGTGGCGTACATATGTCATGTACGCCTGTTCCTTGGATTTCTTGGGACAGCCATGCAGATTACTTTGAAGGAATCCTCGTGTACTGCTGGCCTTCTTACATGTGTTGTCTACATGTGTCTTCCAGATTAGCTTCGGGTTGATGTGTACTCCAAGTTATTTGGCATTGTCTACAGTTGGAGGCTCAACTCCATGGAGTAAGTAAGGTGAACGGATGACATTTTCACCTTGTTGGTCACTCTGAGGGCTTCACACTTGCTTGGGTTGAAACAGATCTGCCACTTGGTTTCCCAGTCTTGCAGGTGGTTAAGGTCTTCTTGAAGTGTGTCTGTGTCGGTTCGTGAGTTGATGTGTCGGTATAGTAGACAATCATCTACAAACATCCGAGCTTCTTAACGGACACAGTCTGGCAGAACATTGATGTAAGGCTTATTTACCCCTCCTCCACCTGTAATATGCTGGACCTAGTTTGTACAGCCACTCTGACCCTTTCTTTCAGTTCTTTGTCCTCTCTCAAAAGATTCAGATCAAGTATCTGGCTTGCCTCATATTCTTCCAACTTTCTAAGCCTGATCTGCATGTTACACATGAGGAGCATATGGTCACTGTAGCAGTCTTACCTTTTCAAATCATCTTCAATTACAATAAACTCATGAGGGCAATAAATGAACACACGTCATAATGATAATCCTTTTGTTAAGAAGGTTTTAAACACTGTGAAGTATGGGATGTGGAGGTATGTTATTTTTTTAATATGTTGCAGTTATAGTTATGTTACTGATTTTGTGGTGAAAGGTTATTTTCTCTCGTTTGTTTATTTTATCATTATGATCTCTCGGTAGAACTGCTGTGCTGTAAAGGCACAGTCTTTCTATACTACTCTGATAATTACGATAGTATTCCACATTACACTTCACATGTGCGTTTCTATCAGAATAATTTTCGTGGGCTTTGGGGAGCTCTCAGGGTATTTGAAGTTCTTGCATTGATTTTGACGTGTGACTCTTTTAAATTAATTTGTAAAAAAAAACTCTAATGCAAATTAACCGGATTTCAGCTACCTAGAATGTTTTTCTTCAACTTTCTAATACAGGCGTGGTTGCAAATGTTCTGCTTGGACGTTTTTCGCCTCGTTTGTTATGTATGGTGGTGGGTTGATCGGTTCGGTGTGCTTGATGATGTGTTCTGCCGTCCAAACCAACATCGAGCTCGCGGTTTTTCTTTCGCCTCAGGTAAGGAATTATTCTGTGTTCTGTGGAGGGACGGATCCGGATTTTCGTTAAGGGGGAGGGGGGGTACATTTAACTAAAATAATGTCTGACAAGCAAAACAAAAAAGAGGAACATTTAAAGGTGCGTTTTAGTTTTGGGTCGCAAATTCGACGGGGGCACAGTAACACTACAATAATTTGTTTCTTCTTTTGTTTACTTAACTTTTGAAATATTTTGGTGCTCATCATTTTTGACCTATTTTCCTTAAATAACAAAATAATTTGTGCTTACCCAATAAACAAAATCACGTGAAAATCACGTCAATATCAAGGTATCGACTTGAGGAGAGTTACGTTCTTCTAACACCGGACATTTACGTAAATGTGTTAATACGTTTTGCACTAGGTCACTTAAAACACACGTACACTAAATCACGCAATTGTCACTGCAATATCACCATTATAATAACGTGATTATCCCTACCTTGGAGATGGTTTGTAAACCTAACACTCCCGTGTTTGTTTGGTTATGAAATTACATCTTCATAAACGAAATTATCGCGTCACAGAAACACGTGAAGCGTTAGTGATAGTTTAGTCAAAATATCTGCGTGAAATTCACGTGAATATTACGAGGCTGACTCGAGATGATCATGTTCGTCATTCACGTAAAATTTACGTCGAAGAGGAAATATGTTACTGTAATCCGTGTTCAACCCAATAATTACGCAAATGTTACACAATAAATGAACCAAAATAATGACGTTCTCATCCCGTTTCTGAACATCGTGTTTTGATCTTCCATAATTACGTTGGGATTAGAGGGGTTGGGGGTGGGGGCGGGTGCAAACATCCCAGAAGAGAAAGCTATAGTTGCAACTGGTCCAGTTGATGAACCAGTTAATGCCAACTGGTAACCCCGGGAAATTGAAATCGGCTAAATGATCCAGTTGATCCAGGCCAGTTAGAATTCAACTGGTCTAGCTGAGCCATTAGAACCATTTGGTAAAACTTCCAACCAGTTGAACGGCAACAACACTTCAATACGGG